>CAUYRT010044953.1:0-101545 GCA_963574885.1 Lepilemur ruficaudatus | reverse complement strand
CCGGCTAATTTTTTCTGTATATATCTTTAGTTGACCAATTAATTTCTTTCTATTTATAGTAGAGACGGGGTCTCACTCTTGCTCAGGCTGGTTTCGAACTCCTGACCTTGAGCGATCCGCTCGCCTCGGCCTCCCAGAGTGTTAGGATTACAGGCGTGAGCCACCGCGCCTGGCCCATATACATTTTTTATGAGGTGTATGTTCAGATATCTGCTCATTTTTAATTTAGATTGTCTTTAAAATTTGATTTGTAGGAGGTTTTTTTTTTACATACATTCAGAATATCAGCCTTTATGAGATAGATGTTTATGAATATTTTCTCCCAGACTGGCTTGGCTTTTCACTTTCTTAACTGTGTCTTTTGATGAACATAAGCTTTTTTCTTTTCTTTTCTTTTTTTGCGGAGACAGGATTTTGCTCTATTGCCCAGGCTAGAGTGCAGTGGCATCATCCTAGTTCACTGCAAACTCAAACTCTTGGGCTCAAGTAGCTGGATGTCACCATGCCCAGCTAATTTTTCAATTTTTGTAAAGACAAGGTCTCGCTCTTACTCAGAATAGACTAGAACTTCTGGCCTCAAGCAATTCTCCTGCCTCAGCCCCCCAAAGGGCTAAGATTAGAGACATGAGCCATTGTACTCAGTCAACCTTTTAATGTCATAAAGTCCTATTTATTTATCTTTTATGATTAGTGCTTTATGTGTCTTAAGAAATATTTCTCTACCACAAGATTGTGAATTTATTTTCCTATGTTTCCTTTAGGAAGCTTTATAGTTTTAGCTTTCACATTTGAATTTTCATGCACTGTACAAGATAAAAGTCAAAGTTCATTTTATTCCATATAGATGTCCAGTTATTCCAGCCAGCATCATTTATTGAATAGACTTTCCTTTCCCCATTGAATTGACTTGACACTGTTTAAAAAATTAAGGAATTTTATATGTGTAGGTCTGTTCCAGATTCTCTCCTCTGTGTAACTAATTTATTTGTCTGCCCTTACACCAACTATACTGTCTTAATTACTGTAGCTTTTAGTAAGTCTTAAAATCTGATAGTGTGAATCCTTCCATTTTGTTCTTCTTTTTCAAGGGCTATTATAAGTCTTTACATTTCCATATAACTTTTATAATAAGCTTGTCAATTTCCCCAAAACACCTGTTGGGATTTTTGACTGAAATTACTTTCAGTCAGGATATCAATTTTAAAAGAATTAGCATCTTAATAATATTGAATTTTCCAATCCAATATTGAGTTGACAATCATATATCTTTCCACATATCTTTTAAAAGTTTTATCAGCAATGTGTTATAGTTTATAATGTACAGGTCTTGCACAAATTTCACTAACTTTATTCCTAGGTTTAAAAATAATATTTGTTTTTAAAAAAATAATATTTGTTTTAATTTTCCAATTGTTTGTTACTAGTAACAGAGGAGTAAATGGTTTTTATATATTGACTTTGTAACTTTGTATCCTTTGAACTTGATAAATTTGATTTTTAGTTGCAGAGATTTAAAATTTTTTGTAGGTCATATTGGATTTTCCATGTACATCAGTGTATCATCTGTGAATAAAGACAGTACTACTTCTTCCTTCCTATGATTATGACGTTTATTTCTTATTCCTGCCTTATTGTGCTGGCTATCTATTGTATGGCTCCAGTACAAATGTTGAATTGATAAGGGGAAACATTTTTGCTTTAAAGGAAAAGCTATTGTGACTGGTAGTAAGTCTTTGATTTGACTCTCAGATTGACTGTTGTTGGTGTATAGGGATGCTACAAATTTGTGTACATTGATTTTGTAACCTGAGACTTCGCTGAATTTACTTATCAATTCCAGGAGTCTTTTGGTGGAGTCTTTGGGGTTTTCTAGATATAAAATTCTATCATCAGCAAAAAGTGATAGTTTGACCTCCTCTTTCCCAATTTGGATAATCTTTCTTTCTTTTTGTTGTCTGATTGTTCTGGCTAGGACTTCCAGCACTATGTTGAATAGAAGTGGTAATAGTGGGCACACTTGTCTTGTTCCAATACTTAGTGGAAATGCTTTCAACTTTTCCCCATGCAGTATGATGTTGGCAGTGGGTTTGTCAACTGTGGCTTTTATAATTTTGAGTACTGTTCCTTCTATGCCAAATTTGTTGAGGGTTTTTATCATGAAAGGATTTTGTCCAATGCTTTTTCTGGATCTATTAAGTTGATGATATGGTCTTTATTTCTGTTTCTGTTTATGTGGTGAATCACATTTGTTGATTTACATATGTTAAACCATCCTTCCATAGATTATTTTTTAATGTGTTGTTGAATTTGGCTTGCTAGCATTTTACTGAGGATTTTTGTGTCTATATTCATAAGGGATATTGGTCTGTAGTTTTCTTTTTTTGTTGTATCACCTCCTGACTTTGGTATCAAGGTGATACTGACTTCATAAAATGAGTTGGGAAGGATTCCCTCCGTCTTGATGTTATGGAATAATTTCTGCAATGTGGGTACTAGCTCTTCTTTGTAGTTCTGGTAAAAATTCAGCTGTAAACACATCTGGTTCAGGGCTTTTTTTGTTGGAAGATTTTTTATCTCTACTTCATTCTTTTTGCTTATCATTGGTCTGTTCAGGAGTTCTAGTTCTTCCTGATTGAGTCTTGGGAAGTTGTGTGTTTCCAGGAATTTGTTGATTTCCTTTGTTTTTGAGTTTAGATGAGTAGAGATTTTCACAGTATTCACAGATGATATTTTGCATTTCTGTGGTGTCAGTTGTAATATCTCCTTCTTCATTTCTGCTTGGGCTTACTTAGGTCCTTTCTCTCCTATTCCTGGTTATTTTAGCAAGAGATCTATCAATTTTGTTTATCTTTTCAAAGAACCAACTTTTTGTTTCATTGATCCTTTGTATTTTTGTTTGTTTATTTTCCATTTAATTTAGTTTTGCTCTGACCTTAGTTATTTCTTTTCTTCTGCTGGCTTGGGGTTTGGTTTGCTCTTCCTTTTCTAGTTTCATGAACTATATCATTAGGTTGTTAATTTGTGATCTCTCTGACTTTTTGATGTAGGCCTTTAAGGTTATGAATTTTCCTCTTTGGACTTCTTTTGCTGAATCTCATAGATTTTGGTAGTTTGTGTCCCCTTTATCATTTAGCTTGAGGAATCTTTTGATTTCCATCTTAATTTCATTATTGACCTAATAATCATTCAGCAGCAAGTTGTTTAATTTCCTTGACTTTGTGGAGAATTGAGTGTTTCTCTTGGAGTAGATTTCTAGTTTTATTTCTCTGGGGTCTGAGAAGATACATGGTATGATTTCTATTTTTTGATAATCCTTGAAAGGAGCTAAAATCTATGTCCCACTAGAGATATGGAAAATTCCAGAAACTCACTTCCCAAGAAAGCTTGCAGCTAGGGTGCAGGTCCATAATCTAAGTTCTGCCAGTCAGATATACCTTCCTCATATCAGGGACCACAGGAAATTATCTACAATGGCAGCAGGAGTTGCAGAAATATTAAATTTATGGGGGCAGTGATGAGAATGGTGCTGGTAATGGCACTCAGTGTCCATTTAGCAGTGTCAGCAATAACAATATCCAAAGCTACCAGAAGTGTCCTCATCCACCACTGCTTAAGGATCCCTCCTAGAAATACAGCCCTAGGTCTCTGTTTCTACACTTTCCTGGAGTTCTGTAAACTACCTAACACAATCAATTTGTTCTCTGCTGAAATCAGCCAGCCTTAATTTCTGTCGCTTGCAACTAGGAGTGCTGTCAAATCCAAGCTTCACACTACTAAACGGGTGACTGTGACCCAGGTTGCACAATGTTCTTGAATATGTTTTTCCTCAACAATTAAATGAAAGAAATGGTACCCATCTCAGTACAGTTATTATTAAGCAAGACAGCGTATACAAAGTACGTGATATATAGTTGGCACTGAATAGTTAGTTCTATGGAAATAAAAAGAAAACTATAAGCCCCTAAAACTTTGATTCAATCTTGTTTAAATCATTGTCAAATCCACATGACATGGATCACAATGGTTAACAGGAAACTTTGGGGTGGAAATAAATAGTGTAGCCTTGACCTTTGAGATTTTGAGTAAAGAAACGCAGGCATAAGCTGCTAACTGAAGAGGGAGCAAGGTTGAGGTAAGTTTTTTGTCTTTTTACGAGTTAGAAGACCTGAGTTGGTTTATAAGATAGCAAGTAGGGACTAATAAAGAAAAAGCAATTTGAACAGAAAAAGACTGTTGACATAAGTGCTTTAAAGATATCAAGGTTCCAAATTAGAATTATCTTTGGTTGTAAAAATAAAGAAGCCAGTCAGAGAATTTTACAAACCAGTTACCACCGGGGATAAAAAATAAGAAGTGTGAGGCAGGTGAGGGAAAGTTCCTGTTTAAGTTAAATCTATACATACTCTGTATCTTGTCTTCATAAAATTGAATTGTTTATTGAAAAAGGCAAGAAGCTATCCTGTGATTTTCTGCTCTTAACCACAAAAGTTTTATAGTTATCTCCCACAGAATGTAAACTTTGACTACAAAGCTATGATAACTGCAAATCTTCCTTTACACAGTTGTTGTAAAAATTATATTTGGACACTGTGTTTATTATAAATACAAGTTTTGCTAGATTATGTTTGTTGTAGTAAATGGGGAATTTACTCTCCTAAATTACAATGTATACAGCAGTTTTGTGCTGAAGGTGATGGACTCTGTGAACTTATTCCATAATTGTATTCCCTAACTTGCTACCGTCTATGGGGCTGACCCTTCCATTTTACTTTTCTCTTGAAAAACCTGTTTTAAAATTAAATTTGTAATTCTTACAGATTTGCTTCTCAACACAATGTGAAGCTGGTTTCCCTGTTTTCTTCCTCTTCCTCCCCTCAAGAGAGCAGTTTTGGGAGAGCAATCGGGATGACAGCCAAAACAACAACAAAAAAAAAGGATTAGGAAGAAAAGAGCAGTGAGGAATAGAGTTAGGTCGTGTTGGTGCCACATTAAAATTTGGCGGGTAGATGATAGGTCAGGAGGGATAGGATACCAACTCAAGAAGGTAAAAGGGTAAAAAAAACCATTTTTTTTAAATGGGGAAGGACTTCATTTGTTCATAAGACCAGGAGCAGGAGCCTATGAAGAAGGTGTAATGGAAAATTCATAAGAGAAGGAATAAGAGTAATAAAACAAAATCTTGGAAAATGAAGAAAATATGGGATTAAAGGCATGTATTATGGGACTGGTGTTTGGAAGGAGGAGGAACAATCTTTTCTTTGAGGAAAAAGAGAAGGAGCAGATGATGGAAATCTTAGGACATGAAAGTTCATGTTCAGATGCCTTTAATATTCTGTTGAGACTCAAAGGCACAGAAGTTAGTTTGAAGGCTAAAGGAAAATGAAACATGTTTGGAAACTGTTCAGAGGAGAATGTTATGAAGAAGCATCAAGAGTAGAATAAAATAATTATTCAGCAGCAGTAGGGATACAAGTGAAATGGCAGTGGATCCAATTAGCAGAATTCTTTGAATGTTTCTAGCTACATCTGGGTGCAGAGAATCTCTAACAGCCATTGAAATCTTAGGGACACTGGTCTTTCCATGATGCTACAGAGCTTGTAGAAAGACCTGAGAATAAAACAAAACCACATATAATCAATATAATAGAGCCAGGAGGACAGTGGGACTCATATGTCTACCTCTAGGCAGAGGGATGACCCATTGGAAGTACGTGATGGTATGACAATGTGTCCCCTAAGAATCTGAATCAAAGTGTCTTCAATGTTTTAAATTTTGAAACCAATATGCAATAGATCAGAGCAGAAATACACATTGTCATCTTAGTGATCAGAGTGGCTCCCAGGCCTGCCTATCCAGACAGTGTGGCCTCACTGAATATAGTAACATATCTAAGGAAAGTGTCAACCAGCCTAAGAAACAGAAAAAGAGCACCGTCAAGGAGAAGGACACATTTGCCTGTGGACTTTGAGTTATCTCGTCCTGTTGGCAAGATCACCTCTGAAATGGAGTGAGGTATGACAGGTGGCCTTTGCCTCATGCCATTCAAGGGTTCCATCATCTGATTTGGTGCTGGCCTAGGGATATACTTGTCAAAACCTGGATACTTTCCGCTGTAGGTCTTCCTACAGGGAGGCCATGTGCAAGACCTACTGACACGAGTATTCTGATCACTGTGATAATTTTTTTTTATTGTAAGTGTATTATTAGTGACCAGTTTTATGTATGAGTCATATGAACTTGGCTAACCTGAGCCCATCTCTGAAAGCTAGATCACTGGGGGAGCTGATCACCCATATCTGCACCTGCACGGCTGAGATTACACTGTAGATGGAATTCACCAATGTAAGGCCCCTGGGAGATTCCCCTGGGGAGAATCCATGTCTATGTGGCTTTTCCCATTTTGAAACAAAAATTGGTATATAGTAGATTGGGAGGGTCTTATGTGTTTCACCTTACTTGCCATTGGATGTCCTTTGCAAGCCCTCCCAATGGCCTAGGAAGGTACAGTCCCTTATAGCAAAGGGAAAATGCCCTGTCAGTTGGCAGGGCAATTGCAATGTGGAAATCGAGTCAATAGCATTGTGTATGGCCTTTGAGGAGGTAGTAGTCAGCAGTTTTATGTTTCTCTCATCATTTTTTTTCTTTTTTGGTAAAATTCCAGCTGATGACTGTAGATCAAGCATTTTTATCTCTGCAAGAGCCCTGCAACACAGACTGAAGGCTCTTCCTGCCCTTCTTGTTTCCTCCTTTTCTTTGCACATCTAATCCCATCTTAGCATCTGTCTCAGCAGATCCAGACAACAGCACCAGGTCTGCTGAAAGGGAGGACTGGTCAATTTGTTGAATACATATTTAGGGTAGAAGTTAGAAGTGGCTATAAAATAAGTAAGATGAATTTTCTTGTGTAAGTGATAAAAAGGGCTCCATGAATACTGGTTAAATATTGAACAAGTGAAAAGGATCCTGAAATAAAATATTGCCATCTTTCACAGTGTGGTTCAGAGGCATAGACATGGGTGGCAGGTGCACCTCCAAGTTATCCTGGGGAGTGTCCAAAGAGATTCCTTGCCTGTGTCTGTCTTTTTCACTCTGCTCTGCTCCCACTGTGTCCCACCTGCCTGAAAAGCCACTAGGAGAAGTCCCATGGTGGCCATTGTCCATCCCGCCATCACCAAAGCCCAACTGTGCCACAGGGGCCATTTAAGGATGCTTCAAATCTTCTCATTCCTCTTGAAGCTGAATGGGGCCATGTTATATGAGGCAGGGGGAGAGGATGGGAGGGTTGCTTCCTCTCCAGCTCTCTGACACAGTTTTTACTTGGACCTACCTGTAAGCATCTCTTGCGACTAAATAAGGAAAGTTTCATCAGATTCTTCTACTCATCCCTTTTATTCACAGGGAACTTAAAAACAACTGCAGGGGACTGGTGGGGATAGATGCCTTTTACCCCAGATAAATTTCTCTGTTTCCATCCCTACCCAAACTCCCTTGGCCTTCTCTAGGCAACAAACAAAACATTCTAAAGATGCTATGAATATGAAATGGCATAGTAACTGTATTTTCTAATTTTCTGTATTCTTTTTTCACTATCTGCATTCTTGATGCTTGGCATCCCAGGGCCTTGCTAATTCCAGGGAGACTCTTCTTCCAGGGGCAGCTCATTCACAGGTTAAGCCACTATGCCCCTGCTTTAATCACCCCAGGGCCAGGTACTGGCAACCAGGGGCAGTCCTTATACCTCCGAGCACCCTGGAATTATTCAAACTAGCCAATCCTAAACCTACATAGCCTGCTTACCCTGCCTTGTCCATTCCTTTCCACACACACACACACATGCACACACACACACGCACACCCAAAACAAAACAAAATAAAACACAAAGAAGGCTCTTGGCCATGCTTTTTTCTCATGCATTCTGCCTCCTGACTGACCCAGGAACTTCCCCATGCAGCCCTGGGTAGCATGGCATGCCCCCTCCTCTTTGGAATTGTGAGTAACAAACTATCTTTTCAGTGGCATTTGTCTCCTGATCTGTTGGCCTCTCCATATCTGAATAATAATGAAATTTACATTTTAAAATAAATGAATATTGGGGAGATTTCAATGTGGGGACATTTACACTAGCCATAGCCAACCCAAAAGTTTTTGTTATATTTGAATTGCCCTCTTTTGTTTACAGAGTATCTCAGATACACCTTTTCAATTGACTTAATTCCATCAGCATTTGTCTTCATTTTAGAGACAAAAATCAGAGACATTTGAGCCATGGCAACATTATTGAAGGAAATGTATACTTTCTACGAGACTGTAATAAGCACTGTGGTAGAATACAGAGCAAGGGATCTGTAGTTCTGGTTTTAAAGAAGTCTCAAAACACGTGCCAATAAAAACAGCAATCACAGTGTCTAATACTTCCTGAGCACTTCCTATATGCCAGGCATCAGTGTCTATAATTTTCATATATTAACTCATTTAATACTCATGTCAACACTGAGGTTGATACCCAATGTGGTGACCATTATTTTCCCTCCTTCACACACAATCTGAAATTAACAGGCTGAAATTTGTCTGCCATACAATATTAGAGCTACAAATAACTTTAAAGATCAACCCTCTCTATTTTACAGATGAAGTAAATGTTTATGTGTTCTTGTCCGCTTAAAAGTTTTGTTATTTTTAAGTACAGTCCCCAAATAAGGCATGTATATCCCAATTTTGCTAGTAGTGTGTTCTGATTCCTGTGACCTCTAGCCCAGCTATGTCGTGTAGGGGAAGTGACACCTCCTATAATAATCTCAAGACCCATAATCCATCACCCATACTTTGAAAGCACTAAAGGGAAATGTGTTACAATAACCAAACATACCTAGTGTATATCACAAGGCTTGCCTAAATATTTCCCATTTACGCTATTTTGAGCACTGGCTTCTAGCCCAGTTCCAACAACAGTGTTCAAGATTAAGTTAAAGACCATGTGAGGATGGTAATTGAAAATGCAATTTCCCCTGCAAAGGGCTATTAGTTATGAGTTTACGTTCTTGTGTGTGTGTGATCCCCTTTTGAGCGTCTATAAAATATGGATTCAACAAATGTCTCACTTACTGGAAAAAAATATGTGCCTTATTAGGTTTCCAGAGGACAATGGTATGTCAACTCTAATCAGCCCTCCCACAGAAGATTCTGCAGAAACTGGACCCAGGAGCCGCTTCCCAGACTACCTCTCCCATAGCAACCGCCTTGCTCTCTTGGCAAAGTCACAGACACTTTGCTCTGCTCAGTCCTCGTGATGTTAATAAGCTAAGGGTCCTAGACAACAACAGCAGCTACCACAGAGCCTTCTCAGAGCCAGCATGGGGGCACCAGGACCTCAGTTCCTGGACACAGTCCCTGTGTGTTTTTTGGATTACAGTCCTTGGTGGCATGGCTCGATCTTTGGGCATAGCCCATTTTGGGACTAAACCAATTGGCCAATGACAACTTGTGTTCATTTGTCTAGGGTGCTCTGAGCAGAATGGTACTCAAATTTCAATGATTTCAATGAATCCGTCTTCCTTTCTACTCCTGCATGCTTCCGCATCAAGATTAAAGCTCAAAGGAAAGGAGAATGCTTGGGATATGGCATTTTCCAAGATTGAACAGCTGGCTTAGATCTGTTAAATTGCAGTTTTAAATTAATACATGCAATACTTCCCCTGTAAATTAAGAAAAGCAAAAATGTACCAAAGAACTGGAAAGAAGGCTTTTGAGTTCTTTTAAATTGTGCCCAAAGGTTTCTAATTCTAATTTTGAAGAAGGAAAGGATCTCCATCTAAAGTCACCGAGTGTGTATGCCAAGGAACTCCAATGGATAATACTTGTGCTCTGGGTTTTCCTTATTAGAATTATTTACTCTATTGTTTCAAATAAAGTTATAACTTTGATGTCAGTCTTCAGCCCTTCCATAACCCCACCAGTACAAGCATAATACTGTGTATTGGCACAATTCAGTGCACTGTCACAGTTATGGGGCAACAGATTCAACTAGTTGTTCTGCTAGGGATTCACTTCATTATTTTATCCATTTGTGAGTTAGGACAGAAATGTGTCAATACCATGTCATGGTCAGCCTCCTACTACTGAGCAAACTTTCATCTGTCTCCATAAGATTAGAGTCTGGACAAAAAAGTAAACCCCAAGTAAACACAGAAGTTATCCATCAGGTTCCTCCCAGGCTGTGTTCCTAGAGGTCATCACAAAGACTCCTCTGCTGGCAACTGCCTGGCAGTATAGATCTGGCAACATATCAACAATTCCTTCCTGAAGCTCAACTGCTTACTCAATGTTCAGGTCCACACCGACTAGGAACAATACTGGAAAACAGAGTGGGTCACTTTTTTCCATTTCGCATTGCTTTGTTTTTTAAACTATACAGACATGGCCAGAATTTGAACCCGCATTGCCTGGATCAGACCATGCATAATTAACTGCCTTAACTGTGAAGATATGCCAGACCCTAAGAACTTTGTCCCCTATCTGCTTCCACCCCAAGGAAAGGCTGTGCTTCCTTCCAGTGAACAGCCCAACACAGTTTGGCAATGACTTTTCCTGCATTTTTTTGGCAGGGTATGTGGAAAAGAATATATATGGAAAATAATGTGCATGTGTGTATAGTGGACTTTTTTCTCCAGTGATTTTTCTACCTTTGAGCTTTCCAGTATAGAGTAGGATAGAGTAGTACTAACCATCTGGCTCTATTTATTTGCTAGGTTCTAGGATTTCTTTATAAATTGAGGCAACAAAACAGTATAGGAACACAACCTTGAAGGAGGAATATTCTCTTTTACTTTCAATTGTATAGTTGTTTAGAATAAGGGTGTGGTGAATAGATGCTACAAGGAAAATTTATTTAGCCTAAAAATGAGAAGATAGAGAGAATGAAATATAATATCAACCTCGTGGTAGATTTAGTTGAGGATTAGCAGCCGTTCTGTCTCCTTTGATGCAAGGGTTTAACTAACAGCAAGAGGAATTGAAGATACGTCTTGGGAAAAACTTCCTGACTCTCGTAAGTCTTGGCAATGTCTTACCCCAAACCGATTACCCAGCATATTTCTCTAAAGAATTTTTTTTTTTTAGTGTGATATTGTTTCTGTAAATTTGGGGGTTTTGTTGTTGTTATTCATCCTAAATTTTAGAAGTTTAAGACTTTTATATTTTTCCTTCATTATCCAAGTCATGCATGTTTATTTAGAAGAAAATGGAAAATACTGATAAGCAATAAGAAAAAAATTATCTATAATTTCACTGCTCAAAGATAAGCACCATTTATCATTCTGGGGCATGTGTTTTCAGATATTTTTCTTTGGGATATTGTTAAGTAACTGCTGCTACAGACATAAAATGTAGCTACTAAGAATGATGTATTCATGACACACCAATGTTGGGCGTTGGCCTCGGTGTTTGTCCAAAATCTGCTCTTTGGTTTCATCTCTGGCTCTGGCCTTGGCAAGCATAAGAGCTGAACGTCAACTTCATCACCATCTGGCAACCTAGAACTTGTTCAGTGATTGTGTCGGTAGAG
This sequence comes from Lepilemur ruficaudatus, assembly GCA_963574885.1. Taxonomy (NCBI): domain Eukaryota; kingdom Metazoa; phylum Chordata; class Mammalia; order Primates; family Lepilemuridae; genus Lepilemur; species Lepilemur ruficaudatus. Next base: position 89,983 of record CAUYRT010044953.1, on the reverse strand, counting down.
TAAATTACCATCATGTCCAATCAGCAATAATGTCAGTAATGTGAACAAGACATAATGAGATTTTGAGTTGATATCTGAATATTCACCTAAAAATACACATAAGCATTTTAGATGTAATCTGGAATGAAAAATTTCCTTATGTGCTTTCTATATCGAAATTCTAACAATTGGAGTACAAATATTACAAGTATATATATTTGAGAATAACATGCTACAATAAGAATTATTACAAAAGTTTTTAGTTTTATGTGCTAAAAATGTTTAAACTTTCAAAAAGTTAAATAAATAGTTTACCAATATTAAACTATTAATGTACTATTAATAGAGAGTGAATTAGCTAGATAATTTTGGAACTTCATGATATCTTTTTTGAACCAAAGTGTGCTTTTAAAAATCTGTATAATAAATAAGGCAGACTCATATTCAGGTATTTAATTCTGTTTGGCTATGATTTTTTAACAAAAAATTCTCTTCTGGAATTTTTCAACCTTTTTTGAGGATAAATTAAAATTATTATGTAAATTCTACTACCTTAAAATTTCACAAGGAGAAAAAAATTCCCAAATCATGGATCATGACATTCATAATAAATCATCTTTTACTCAGGAATAGTAAGAAATTAAATTAGTATAAATCATAGAACAAATTGTTAGGGAAAAATGGGCACACATGACACATTTTCACTAATCTAATTTCAAAATTACAGACTTCATAAGAACTCTTTACAAAGACAATTCTTTATAGAAGCTATCATTTTAAATAAAAGCTTGTTGAAATTATTGCTATAGCTACCACTCATTTTTGGCAGACAAAGATAAAGGATTTTTGAGATTTGCTAGAGCTATGAATCTTAAGTATGAAATTCCTTTTAGAAAACACACTGTTGAAACCTTTTCCTCAACTGTATTCTGTGTACACAAATGATTGGTGATATTACTAAATGTACCAGTTGAAAGCGACCTTCTCTTTAATATTGAGTTGTACAGAATAGTGGCAGAAAGAACTGTCTAGCAGTTACAGCTCTGAAAAACTACTGTACTGTTCCTAGATTATAATGACAGAATTTAGAATTTTGACTGTTAAATATTAACAGTGAAATCATAAGAATAATTTAAATATTTGCATACAATTTCAGATTTATCCATATACTCCAGCAGTTCTTTCAATGATTGTGATATTTGATAATAGCCTCTGCTTCAAGAGAATACATATTTTTATCATCAGACATTTGCTTTTTAGTCAGAATTATAACCAATGTGTCTCCAATGTATAGGTATTAATTACATGTGGAGACAAAGAAATGTGTATCTGTTAGGATGCTTTCAACTGCATGACGTGGACATCTCTACTCCAACTGGCTTTTAAGAAGTGGGGAGAGGAAGAGAATTTATTGGCTGATGTACTGATGAGCCTGAGACGGTGCATAATACTTGCTTCAGATGAGGCTTTATTTAGTTAGGGCTCAAGGATGTGAAGAGGACCTGGCTTCTCTCTCACTGTATTTCAACTCTGCCTCTTAGCGCCATTAGCACCTTTCTCAGGCTCCTTCCTTGTGACCCAAAGATGTCTGTCAATGGCTTCTGAAGCTACTTTCTTCCACACTAGCATCCAGAGAAAAGCAAGATCGTCTTTGTCCCTGTAGTTCCCAGCAAAAGTCATGAAGTACACCTTGGTAGAAGGATGCTTATGTGATGTATCCACCTCTGAATCCCTAACTGTGGCCAGGAGGATACCATAGGATTTTGCTTAAATCAACCAGCTTCCATTTTTGGAGATGGGCAAAGGTCAATTCCACTTAAAGCACATGGGGAAGTGGTGATTTCCCTAGGGAGCTATGGGATACCGTCACCAAAAATTAGGTGAAATTGATGTTGACCAGCCAACAATAGATGTTAACCATAACATGGAACCATGTTTACTGTTATTAAAGAAAATATGACTATAAAATGACATATGGAGCATGATCCCAATTTTGATGCATAGATTTAAATGCAAACATTTTTTGGCTTCATTTATTTAACTCTTCCTTTCACAGGTTTTTTAGTTGTTTGCACCATTTCACTGTTAGAAACAATATTTCAACTAGTACAATTATATGTAAATTCTTGCACATAAGATGACCTTAGAATAAATTCCAAAAAATTAAATTATTGATTCAAAAATATACACAAATTAAGGTTTCTATACATTTTGCCAAATTGTTTTCCAAAGATGTTACACTTCAACAGTGTAACATCTTTACATTTCAACAGTGTAAATTACACTTTACATTTCAACAGTGTATAGAAATGCCATTCCTATAACCTACCTCACCAACAAATAATATTATTCATATTATTCACCAATGTAATAGGCCAAAATAACATCTCAATGTTTAAATATGTACCTTTTTGAGCACTAATAAAGATAATATTATTCTCACATCAATTATCACTGATATTTAATTTTCTGACCTATTAATATTTAGTTATCTGTTGACATCCCTGGCTCATTTTTCAATTGACTGTACATCTTCACATAGTAAAGATAGTAAAACTTTTGTGTCATGTGTCATAATCTTTTTCTCATTTCTCATTTTCTTTTTCATTTTATTTATTTGTTTTTTATTTGTTTTTCTATATAGATATTTAAATTTTGATGCAATCAAATTTATTAAGTATTCCTTTTTGGATTGCTGTCTTAAATGTCCTTTTTAGAAATAACCTTCTCCATACTAATTATTTCAATTTTTAATTATATTTTCTTCTAGTATGTTATTGTTTGAGATATTATTTTTAAACCCTTAAATCATCTAGAATTTACTTTGTTGTAAGATGTGAAGTCAGGCCACAACTTTACTTTTTTCTAACTGGCTAGTAGGATTCCTAATGTAGGTATTGTATAGCCTGGTGGCTAAGATCCCTGGCTCTGGATCCAGACTGGTGGGTTTGTACCTTTGAAAGTTAGATATCTTTTCTGTGACTCATCTACAAAACAGGAATGAAAATAATGGTACCTACCCTGTAGGGTAGCTTTGAGATGAAATGTGCTAAACACATAAAGAATTAGAATGTTGACCAGAGCATAGCAAATGTTAGGCATTTTTATTACTACTATTTATTAACTGACCTATCATTTCTCTACTTGCGATATTACCTCAGTGAAGTACTAAATATTAATCTATATGTAAGTCTGTTCGCAGAATTTTTGTTTTCTTCTATCGATCATTCTGTTTACTTTTAGCTCTCTGCTTATTTTAAAAGGGTTCATATAAATAGTTCTGGAATCAGCAGAATGAACTTGTGATTTCTTAAGATGCCTTCATTTCTTGCCCTTAAACGTATTCAGAGTCATCTTTCCTGTGTATCTTGTGTCAATTTTGCACAAATTAGGTCTCATCACCAAGCTGTGTGGAGACCATTTGGTGGCTCTTCTGCTTGTCCAGTCTCAGTCCTGCCACTCACTAGCTGTATAAACTTGGGCGAGTTATCTGAACTCTCTGCCTTGGTTGCTTCATTAGTAAAGTGGTGATAATAATAGTTATGACCTCATAATGCTGCTGTGAGGATTCAAGGAGATAATGAATGTAAAGCACTTAGTACAGTGAATGTAATCCCAAATAACTGTTAGTTGTTAATTTATTTTTATTATTACCTTTGTAATATCATAACACACTAAAGTCTCTCTCTTATCGAAGGTACTAGCTTAACATGAGTAATTAAGACATGAGACAGGGAGAAAAGGAGCCCAGTGGTATTTTTCAAGTAAAATTATATTTTTTTCCATGTTAACAGATAGTTAATAGCACTCAATATAATACCTTGTATATATCAGATGCTCAAAAAATTGTTGAAGTCATGAATATAATGAAATCATGTTGTGTTTCTATGTGTCTAGTGCTGAGGATTTCATATGAAGTGAATATTAGAATAAAAGCTTCACCAGTATTGTTTCTCAAAAAGTATGAATTAATAAAATAGTATCAAAATTCTTGTTCAAAGTTTCTTGAACAAGAAATATGTTCTTGAACACCACGTGTTCATACACATGCAGAAGAGAGAGATTAAAAAGAGGGGAAATATTTAGGAATTAGTAGTCTGTCAGAGCAATAATTCCAATTTCTTGAGACCCATGTTCTTTGGAAACATGCTCTACCACAGAGTAATTATCCTCTTTTATAACATATGTAACACACATTCACATGTGCACACACACACATACACACACACACAAACCACAAACAGGCATTTCTTGACATTTTAAACCATTCCAGATTGGCTCAATTCCAGTTACTCATATTAAAATGTCAAGAAAATTAAGTATTAAAGATACAATCTGGTCCTTCTTGAACTTATTTACTTGCTCTTATTAAAAAAAAAAAGATATTGCAGGAGCAGCTGACTACTTCCTTCCTTTCAGCAGACAGTCTAATTACGTCTTCTTGCTTTTACTCAAGCAATACCTTTTATCATGTGCAAAAAGGCAGAGTGGCTGGCAGAGGATCTCAAACCTATACCGAGAAGGTATGGCCAAGTGTGCTATCTTTTCCTGAGGTTTAAAGTGCTAGGGCCAGGCCACTGACAGAGACACTTGTGAGTCTCTGCACCTTGCATCATCTTGGGGATGCCAGTAGCATTTGAGATGTTATGCCAAAGAAATATTAGGAACAAAAACATTAAAATCACTCCCATGTGAATGTGAAACTCAATCTCCCTGACTTTTGAAAGTGAGATGTTTCCTTTACAATTCCATCATTTTCAAGGCCAGTAATTGCACACTGGATCAAAAGACTGATGAGGAATGGAATTGGAAACCTGAAGATAATTCAAGAATAGCTTAGGTAACTAGACCCAGTCTTTGAAGAACTCTACGGGGGAGGTCTTAAATGATGTTAAGTCTTGAGTGCAATTCCTTGGACGCCACCACAGAAAAAGAAAACACCACTTATGTTTACATGGCATCTGAAAATTCCAATATGTCAGCTTGAATTGATTTTTTACAGCCATTTTCACAAGTGATTTAAGTTGCTAATTAATTGGCAAATGTTCAATTCCCATTCACTCCAGTTATCTAGGTCAAGAGAAATAAACATGTCAATGAAGCCAGCAAAGAAAGAATTAGGGAAGTCCTTTATAGCTCTGTGAGATATATTCTTTTGCTATGGTAAACAAAATAACACACTTATCATGGTCAACTCAGAGTTTAAAAGTAGGCAGGTATGTAGGCCTATGTTTTAAATCTGATCTAAGGCAAACTTCTGAAGTCCAAAGGCCTTCACCTTCTTATAAACATTTTAGAAAACAAAATAAGAAGTTGATGATGAAGATAGATAGATGATAGATAGATAGATAGATAGAATGTGTGCACATCAGAATCATCCAAAGAATAGATCCCAGGTTAAAGAAATAAAATACATTTGTTTTCTCCAAATTCATTCATTTGTTAATATTAAGTTCCAGACATTTTATTAAACACCAGTCACTGTTCTAGGCATTGAGGATGAAATGATGATCCTGAAATATTTTTCTCTGCTTTCATTGGAGCTTCTGGTCTAATGGAAGATATTGCCAACAATTAGATAATCTTACAGACAATAAAAAATTCATCACTGGGTCAAGTGACTGCAAATGAGAGAAAAACAGAAGGAAATGAAATAGCCGGGGAGGCTGGGGAAGGCTTCTCTGAGAGGTGATGCATTAGGTAAGATTTGAAAGGAGAAAAAGACAGGCATTCACTAGATGAAGAGAGGAAGGAATAATATCCCAGGTAGAAGAGACAGCGTGTTCAAGACTGTATGGTGGGAGAAAGCAAAGAGAGTAAGGATTAAAAGAAAACTAATGGAACATTGTTAACAAGGGCTAGATGCAAGACAGAGCACACACGTGTTGAGCTTTGTCTGTACCTTGCAAGCAATGGGGAGCCATTGAAAGATCAAAACTGAAGGGTGATGTGATCAGGATAAAAGTTTTGTAAACATTGGTCTGGATGTAGTGTGGAGATTGGATTAGATGGAACCCAGAGGGCTTATGGGGAAACACATAGTATATTGGGAATAAGCTATTGCTCTTACCTGGCAATGATGAGTTTAGATCAGATTGGTGCCAATGGAGTTGCATCAAAATTAAAACTACCAAGACTTGAACTGAATTTGAAGAAGGAAAAGAGTATGTGGAATAGGCTTATGTAGTAAAGTAGCTGCTTTGAGGGGGTGGGGAGGAAGGGTTAAAACAGCAGCAATGCTTTACAAGGCCAAATACTGCTCATGACTCAGGCAACTGGCATTCTAAGTCTAAATAAGTCTAAACCCAGAATTGTGAGTATTTTATGTTGCTCTGAGGCCTCACACTTGCCTCGCAGAACTACTCTAAGATAAGATAAAACTCTAAGAAACTGTGGAAGTTCTATTTCTGGTTAAGATATATAAAGTCATAAATATTGTCACTTTTATCATAAAAAAGAAAATAATAGATAAATGAAAATTATATTCTTCTTTAAAGTCATCAAAGAACACTAGACACACAAAAGAATCTAGGCAAACTAATTCCAATTGATTTTTAACAAAATTCAATGTAAACCATTGAAGAAATAGAAATAGTGCTGTAACATCAAATGGTACTGGAACAAATGAACATCTATATGGAAAAACTAATGTTAATAACCTACATGTGCCAAACTCTAGTCTAGGCTAATGTTAATAACCTACATTATAGCATGCAAAAAAATTATTTTGGGATGGTCACAGATCTAAAACCTGAAGTTTCAAGAAAAAACCCCAAGCAATATCATCATGACTGGGATAGTCAAAGATTTTTTTAGTCAGAATGTGAAAAGCACTAACCAAAAGAAAAAAATTTGTTTAATTTCATCAAAATTAAAAGCTCTGCTCATTAAAGATACCATCAAGAAAGTGAAGAAGGCAAGCTACAGACTATGAATAAATATTCACAATACATATATATGAAAAGAGATTCATTTCCAGAATACATAAAGTTTTTAAATTAGTATATTTTATAATAAAAATAACCCAATGAAAAAGGGAGAAAATATTGGAACAGCATTTCCCAAGAAAGGGTATAGCAATATCCAATAAGCACAAGAAAAGGTGGTCAACATTATAAGCTATCAGGAAAACATAAATGAAAACATTAATGAAATCTGGCTAAAATTAAAGACTGACCATATCAAGTGTTGACAAGGATGTGGAGCTACTGGAAGTGCCATACATCACTGATGAGACTGTAAAAAGATATCATCACTTTGGAAAACAGTTTGATAGTTTTTTATAAAGTTAAACCTACCTTATAACACAGTAATTGCACTCCCAGGAACATACTTAAGAGAAATGAAAGCATATGTCTACCAAAAAACTTGTGTACAAATGTTCACAGAAGCTTTATTCATAATAGCCAAAAACTGTAAAAACCAGATGTTCATCAAAAGGAGAATGAGTAAGTCAATTGCGGTACATTCATACAATGGAATTCTAGTCATTAATAAAAAGGAACTAAAGATATGTACAACAATGCTGAGAAACAAAAGCCAGACAAAAAAGACTACACATTGTAGGATTCCATTTATATTAAGTTCAAGAACAAGCAAAACTAATACATGGTGATAGAAATCCGAACAGGGGTTGCCTCTGGGGGGGTGAGGAAATGGACTAGAAAGGAGAACCAAAGACCTTTCTGGGTAATGAAAATTACCAGTGACCAGAAGTGCCTACCCATTTGTCAAAACCCACTGAATTGTACACTTAGATCTATGTATTTTACTGTACGTAAATTATATCTCAATAAAGGAGGGAGGGAAAAAATCATGACAGCGAGCACACTTAACCATGTGAAAAAAACACATGAACACTAAAGTGTAGATCCTATTCTCTGTTCAGAGTATTGAATTTGTCATGTAAACATGACTTCACAATACAAGGGGAAAGTAGAAAATATAACATAAAATTAAGCAAACTATTAAAATTTTACTATAAAAATAAACGCATATAGACAGAACACAGTTCCTCAAGAGATTGATCTTTACACAACCTGAGAGACTCCCCCTCCAGCAGTGGGGTGTATTCATTGACTATTAGAGCCAGCCTGCACGTAATCTCTTACCATGTTTACCACAGTGAAATCTAGATTCAGCATCATCCTCAAAGACAATGAGGGGCCTCTTGATGCAAAGAGTGGGCTCTGGAGCTGGGCAAACCCAAATTTAAAGCCTATCTGTGCCTGTGAGTTGCTCTTTGACTTGTACAGTAATCCAAGACTCTTCTGGGCCTCAATTTTCTCAACAGTAAAATGGAGAAGAGATTGTTATAAACCATCATAGAAAATACCATATAGGAAGCATTTAGTGCCTGGCACATAGGCAACCCTCATTAGTTGCCATACTATTCCTAATGGAGAGGAGATCGCCTGAGGGGAGGCGGTTCAAGCAGGCAGGAGCTGAGGTCACCAGGAGGGAGGGACTAGGAGGGAGGTGTCAGTGATGTCAAGCAACAAAGCCCAGGGTCCCCTTTGCAAAAGGTTTTAACCTCAGAGGATTTTTTCTTTTTCTTTTTCTTTTTTTTTTTTTTTTTTTTTTTGATACTAATGGAACTACCATATCCACCCTCACCTGATGGCTCCAGAGGTCTGGTTCTAAGATGCCTCTGAACATCCAAAAGCAAACAAGCCAATAACCACTCAGAGTGACCACCCATATTTTCCATAATCTGGACATGGTTCCATATGTAGTTTTTTAAGGGTAACAGAAACTGTACCACTAGATCACTGAAAATTCCATTCCTTCAGAAGAACATTATTATTGTAACAGCGAGTTGACTATTTCTGGTCACTTTTCTAAACACTGGTTTAGTGCTTCAGGGTGTTTCCATGTCCTGTTTGCATCTTCTGGTCTCTGTCCAAATGGGCATATATCTTCCTCATGTTTGCATTTGGTTTGCCTGTGAAATTTGAAGATAATCTCAGTAGCAATTATGTTTAATCTGGGTTCCAAATAAGATTTTGCTGGTATTAAACTGTTGTCAACATATCAGTTCAGAGAATCTCAGAATTGCAAGTGATCTCTCTGGAGATGGCAGGATCCTTCCAGGCCAGCTACACCGACTGAACATCTGTGGTTTGCTCTGTGGCTCCCATTGTCTTGAAGCTCATTACCTCTCCAGGTAATGCAGGGTTGGAGAACTTAAACTGGAAAGAGCTCTCTTATGCTGAACCAAACTCTCCCTTTCAAATATCCTCTCAGGATTCTTTACCCATCCTTTAAAGAAAGCCAGAATTAACACACTTTCCCCTTACACGATAGGTTTTCCCCTACATCAGTTTCCAGCCACCTCCCTGATCACACGTCCAAACATAGCTGTTCCTTATTGTTCTCTAGTTAAGCCCTTACTGTTTCCCTCAAAGTGCTTATTACAATTTGCAATTGCTTTTTGATAAGAGAATGTGACCATAAGAGGGGCGCACTGAGCTGTCTTATTTACAGCTGTGCCCCCAGCACCTGGCACCATGCCTGGCATATTACGGACTCTCAATAGATGTTGCAGGTTCAATGCAGCCCTGGATGTGATAGGCTCAGTGTGAGGCGGGAAAAGCAAACCGTTTGCCTCTATTTTCACACCACCCTTGACACTTCATTTCCAACACCAGATATGTGAGTTTCTTTCCCAACACTGACTAGTTCTCTGACCCCAGCTATAATTCAATTCAATTCTGATACTAACCAGAGTTAGCACAGACCCCATAGGTGAAGGGCTCAGTCCCACAAGACTGCCCCCTACTTCAGACACCAATGGTAAGTAATACACTCCCAGGTTACCTACAATGTCTGTCCTACTTGGCTACCAGTGAAAAATTACTGTGACCCCATTTTGAGGTTCAATAATTTGCTAGCGTGGCTCTCAGAATCTGGGAAAACAGTTTACTTACTATTGCCAATTTATTACAAAAGATATTTTAAAGAATACAAATGAACAGACAGATAAAGAGACATATAGGGTCTGGCAGGGTCCCAAGTTCAGGAGCTTATATCCCAGTGGAGTTGGGGTGCACCACCGTCCAGGCACATGGATGTGTTCACCTACCTGGAAGCTCTCTGAACCCCATAATTTGGGGATTTTTTATGGAAGCCTCATCACATAGGCATAATCAATTATTAATTCCATGCCCAGCCCCTCTCCCCTCCCTAGAGGATGGCAGGTGGGCTTGAAGTTTCCAAGCTTCTAATCACAGCTTGGTCTTTGTGACGATCAGCTCCCAACCTGAAGCTGTCCAGGAGCCCACCAAGAGCCACTTTGTTAGAACAAAAGTTACTCTGTCACCCAGGAAACTCCAGGGGATTGAGGAGCTCTGTGTCAGAGGCTCCCACCACTCAGGAAATTACTATACAAAGGTCTTAGGTGCTCTGTGCCAGGAACCAGGTCAAAGACCAAATATTAGAATAAAAGAGTCTCCAAGTATCCCTATTGCAAGAGTTTTAAAAGCTCTGTGTCAGGAACTGGGGATAGAGACCAACATATGTCTCTGATTATTTCACACTCAACAATTTAAGTGGTTAGAAAATGTAACCAATTAATACGAGTGCATGCCTTTAGATATTTAAAAATAGCTAGTGTTCTCTCCTTAGCCTTCTGTGACCTGATTATATATTTTTATACTGTCTGAGAGTTTTCAGCTTGTAAAGCCCCAGCCAGCAATCAGATAATAAATCTCTTTGAGCCAGGCTGGTACAAAGTACAGTCAGCCCCCTGTATCTGAGGGTTCTGCAGTGGCATCAAACATATAGGAAAAGTAAAAATAAAAGTTAACAATAAAACAATAAAAAAATACAAATAAAAAACAATACAGTATAACAACTGCTTACATAGCATTTACATTGGATTAAGTGTTGTAAGTAATCTAGAGATGATTTAAAATATACAGGAGGATGTGCATAGGTTATACCCACATACTGTATCATTTTATATAAGAGACTTGAGCATCTACAGATTTTGGTGTCCTCAGGGGTCCTGGAACCAAGCCCCCACAGATAGGTACCAAGGGAAAATGGTAATAGGAAGTGGAGAAATTTTGGAACTAGAGAGAGAGTACCAGGTGTTGCCCAAAGCCACTGAAATTCAATACGTTTTTAACCACTAGGCCTGTGGAGCATAGCTCTCTGTGGCTGGGTGGGGCCTGCAGGCTGCTGTTTTACAAGCCTTCCTGCAACCTTCTTCCTTGAACAGAGTTTCCAGGTTCCTCATCTCCCTCCCCTGGAAATGTGTTCCTTTTAAAGTTTGCTTAATTGGCCAGCAGTCACAGGAGTTGGGGCCCAGAGGACAGGGCCTGTTACCTTCTTGGCCTGGACAATAAACAGCTCTCCAGGCAGCCCAGAAGGCCCGAGGTCTCTGAGCAGATGTCTTGCATTGCAGTTGGCTCCAAGTGAGTTTGCAGTCAATACGTCTCTTTTTCCCATGAGCTGCTGACAAGCCACTTAATGATAATAATATTATGAAACAGTCTAAACAAAGATCTCTGGCCGTGGAAGAATTCGGACCATGAATTTCTTGAGGATGTTTTCCTTCAGCACAAGTTTTGACAGGAAGAACAGGGTTCCCCAGTCACCCTGATATCCCACAGACAGGTGAGGCCCAAGCAAGCAGTTCAATCAACAAAGGAGTAATCTCATCAATTGCTCTTCCTGACCAAAATAATCAAACTAAATCAATAGTTCCTACCTCTGGCTGTATACCAGAATCATCTCCGGCCTCATCGCTGGAGATCCAGAGTGAATCTGGGACACCAGGAATCTGTACTACCACCAAGTTCCCAGGTGATGTGGTACCTCCAAGGACCTGGACTTGGGAAGCACTGTTTAGATCAACCCCATCAGCATCACTTGCAAATTCTCCAAACTATAGGAGTGAGGCTCTCTAAGTGACAGGTGCACCCTAAACTTTCAGAGCCATTGATGTAGAACAGAGTTGAAAAACCTTTTATTAAAGAGCCAGAGAGCAAGTATTTTGGGCTTCGTGGGCCAAGTGGCAAATCTGAGGGTCTTATGTGGATACTTATTTAACTGTTTAAAATCTAATCATTTCTTGTGGGTTGACTTATGTCCCCCAGAGAAGGTCTGTTAACATACTGATTCCCAGTACTTCAGAATATGGCCTCGTCTGGAAACAGGGTCTTTGCAGAGGTAACGAAGTTAAAATGAGGTCACTAGGGTGGGCCCTAATACAATATGATCGGTGTCCTTACAAAACGGAACAGAGAGAAACTCAGAGAGGGAAGTCAATACAAAGGCACAGGGAGAGCGTCACCTACAAGCCAAGGAATGCCTGAGGCCACCAGCAGCGGGAGAGGGGCCTGGGAATGATTGTCCCTCGCTGTCCTTGGAGGCAGCCAACCACGCTGACACCTGGACTGCAGACGCTCAGCCTCCCCAACTGCGAGGCAATAAATCTGTTGTTTAAGCCACTAAGTTTGTGGTACTTAGTTCTGGCAGCCCTAGGAACATAATACACCATTTATAAATGTAAAAACAATTCTTAGCTCAAGGGCCATATAAAAACAGTTAGGCAGAGAGCCAGGTAAGGCCCACAGGCTGTATCTAGACTATGCCTGACCGTATTGGCTCAACCTTTTGGCAATCATAATGTCATAGTAGACCCAGTCTTGGGTCCCCAAGTCCCACTCAAATGTTACCTCTTTAGTGAGGTTTCTCCCTAACCTCTATGTAATGTTGACCCTATACTTTATTTTCTTTGTAGCATTGACCAAAACTTGTTTCGTCAGTCTCCCCCACTGGAACGAAAGGTACATGACATTGGGGTCTTGTCAGCTTCGCCCACTGCTGTGTCCTCAGAACCTGACCTGCCTCGACTTTCAATCTTTCAATGATTATTCAATGAGTGAATGAATGTAAGACAGATCACTGAGGCTCTTTCAGCTGCAGGAGACTTTAGATATCACGAATCATGGTCCTTCAGTCTTCAAAGAGGAAACTTAAAGCCACAGGGTTTCAGTGTCTGCCCGAAGTGACACAGCAGAGAACCCAGGATCAAAATCCACACGTCCAGGCTCCCAAATTTATAGCCTTGTCATTGCACCACTCAACCTCCTAAAAATGCCGACTATCTTGAAACATTGGCAATTGAGACACAACACATTATTCACATTTTTATATGAGAAACACACACACATTAGTCACATTTTTTACACAAGGAGGTCTGCAAATAAGAAGGGATGTGCTGGAAACATAGGTGTGGTTCGCAACTTGCCAGGAGAAAGCAACAGGCAGGACATACCCAGAACAGTTACTGAGCAAAAACTTTATGGTAGACATTTATCAGGGCTACCTAGTACCCACCCCTTTTTGTAGCTACACCCCACATTATTATAATTTAGGGAAATCAGCTCTTTTTCGTAGTCTATCACCATGGCTAATTATTTTATTTGAAATGAGTAGACTAGACAGAAGCTAAACAACTAACATCAGTTTAAAAGTTAAAAATGTGTCCAAAAAAAATCTTTTGACATCATCTAGCTGTTAAACTGAATTTAACTTCATGTTTTCCTAAACCAGACAAATTCTTCCTGTGCACTCAGACAGACGACACGTGCCCCTTTTTGGATTTTGGATTTTGTACCTAGGTTTGCATACAAGGTTATTTTTCAATACAAAAACTAATATGGGCACAGTTTCTGGGTTGGCTTCGATGGAAGCATGCATGCATCAACATATCCATTTCTAATCCAAAGTTTCCTCCCAGGAATTTCTTTGTTCTGTGGGGTAAAAAGGCTGGGTCAGCTCCTTTGACTATGTCATAAGAGTCCACCTGTTGCCTTCCAGCCTAGGTTTATCTGACCACAGACAAATCCAGGGAGTATGACTGCCTGGGACCAGACAGGGTGCTTGGCATGGGCAAAAGTGGCCAAGCAGTCCAAAATGCACAGGAAAGAAAAACAAAGCAGCCCCCTCTCCCCCTGAACCTCGATTTTGTTTATAGACAGCAACCTTTATGTGGAAAAATGCATTTGTGCCAGGCTTCTTGAGCAGAGCTGCGGCAACTCTCTCCTCCTTTGTTGAACTTAGCTTGGGGAAAGCACTGCCGAGGGAGGAATGGCTGGCACTGGGCAGGACGGGCTGTGTATTTCCACAGTCTGCTCCAGCATAAACAGACCACATTTGCGATTTAGTGAAGAGCCAGCATCTCCCCTGCTTGGGGAAGACAAAGACCACATCCAGAGAAATGAGGAAACAGACTGAGTGCATACTTGGATCCATCTTCCTCCTCTTCTACCCTTTCAAGAACTCCTCTCCCACTACCTCTGCGTGCTCAGGGCTTCCAGGTTCATCTGCATGGCTTCCGGCATCTAAACTATGATGCTCAGCGTATGGCTCCAGGATGTGGCGCTCTATACCTATGAGGTATCCTTGGTTTCCAGGAGCAAGCAGGGAAAGGTGAGGAAGACAGTTCCTACTCTGAGCTCTTAATGAATGCAAGAGACATTTGAGCAGGACAGAGATGAAGCATTCAGACCTGAAAGCTGATGGCCTGGATTTGAATCTAGCTGGGTCACTGTATTTGTCAGGGCAAGTGCTATACTTAAAAGCACAAACCTCCAAATCCCAAATCTCAGAGACTAAGCATAACACAGGTTTACTGCTCACTCAGTTCATTCCTCAAGAGTGCTTGAAGCTGAAAGGCTCTGATCCATGCACTCATTCAGGGACTCAGGCCCCTTCCATCTCATGGCCCTGCCAATCCCAGAGCCTTGGAATCAGCAAGTCAGGGAACCCCATGATCTTGGTCTGGAGGTATATTTATCACCTTCACCCACTATCCCAGGGAGCAGCCCTCTGTTACACAGGCTCACCCATCTGCAAGGGAGGCTGGGAAATATGGTCTACATGTGTGCCCAGGGCACACAGTGTAAGGGGAAATGGTTTGGTGAACAATTAGCCAGTCTCTGCCTACCAGAACTGTTTACTTGAGAAAGTCATCTACCCAACCTGTGTTTCAGCTTCTTCCCCTGTTAAATGGGTGTATTATTCAGGGTTCTCCAGAGAAACAGAACCAATACGATCCACAGGGTGTGTGTGGGTGAGAGTGTGTCAGAAGAAAGAGAGATTGATTTTATGGAATAGGTGCACACAATTGTTGAGGCTGGCAGGTCCAAATCTGCAGGGCAGAGCAGCAGGCTGGAGACTCAGGGAAAGGTTGATGTTGTAGCTTGAGTCCAAAGGCAGTTGGAGGCAGAATTCCTCCTTCCTCAGGAGACCTTAATCTTTTCTCTTAAGCCCCCCAACTGATTGGATGAGCCCTACTCATAGTACAGTGAATAATTTGCTGTACTCAAAGTCTACTAATTTAAATGTCAATCTCATCTTAAAAATACTTTCACAGAACATCTACACTAGTATTTTACCAATTATCTGGGTACAGTGGTCTAGCCAAGTTGACACATAAAATTAACTACCACAATGGGTATGATACATTAGTACTATAAAGCACCGAGGACCATGCCTGGCACCTAGAAGCTCTCTGTAAATATAGTTTATTGTCGCTCCTACTGCTGTCATCACCACTGTTACTGGTTGAGGCCTGACATCAGCACCACAGCAACACCAGCATCCCAGCATCTCTCCTCAGCTACCCCATCAAAGCATCTAGGGAGTGATTGACCTACAAAGGGCTTTTCTTACTTTCATTTCTTTTCAAAGCACTTCCCCAGTCCTCACAACCCTGTGAAGTGGGCAGGGCAAAATTTCTCCTGCTGTTCTGATTTTAGAGCTGAGAGTCAAAGAAGGCACCAGCCCTCCCTTCCAGCCCTCCCAATTGTGCTGTCCTGGCCCATCCACCAGATTCGGATCTAGGAGAGCCGCCTGCCCTGTGCAGGAGCTGCTTTCTCACAACCTAATTTAAAACTGGAAGTAATAACAACCACCGGGTACAATTAATTGAAATACTCCTATGAATACTACTTTTAGGGTACTCCATCAGTTACATAGGGTTTTGTGGATGAGTCTTGGGGAAAGTAATTCACCATTTAAAACATTTAAAATGTTACGTCCATTGGAAAACAAGCTCCATGATTCAAGAAATAAACATATGCATGAACTTTTGGAATATGACTCTGTTTATAAGAGGGAATTTCCTGGGAAAGGCTGGCCTTAGCGCAGCTGGGAGGCAGTTAGAGTTTGTCTTTGGTCTCTTTCCCATTCCCTGTGTTCCGGGGCTCGTTCTTCCTTCTGCAGGCAATCTGTTTTCTTCATCATTGCTTATACTAAATAAATAAGACAGGAGTAGAAGCCAATCAATAGTCTGGGTGCCTGACTTAGCTCTGCCATAGCTAGCTGTATGGCCTCAGCACGGTCTTATTCATTTGGTTTCCTTGACTGCAAATCAAGTCATCAGATGAATCCTGGTAGGCTGCCTTTCAGCTATACTATTGCTCTGTGTCACTCCTCCATGGAGTCTCTCTGTCAGCTACCTGATAACCAAGACGCACAAAGGGGCTTCCTTTCATCCTAAGTATGGGTTCTAAAGTCTTAAAGAGGGACTATAATGACCCCAAAGCCTTCAGCACACAAAGGAATTCATTGCTAATAGTGGGAGTTCAGGCACAGAGCTGCTATATCAGAGAAATCTTTGAAGAAGACAGGCCCCAGACAATGCCCCCTAAATCCTCTCATTTGGGAAACAGCACATTCTCCACCCTCTCACCAGCCGGCCTGGTATATTATGTGCCCAGCCACTCATGGCTAGAAAGAGAATGTTTATGCAGGCTGGAATGATTGGGGTAACTGGAGCCTCTCGGAGTTCAGTTGGAGAGAGTCATTCAATCGCAGATATTGCCCCTCAAGACCCAAATCCCTTAGAGGGCAAATTATTTCAGCTGCCTGAGCTGGTGCACTTTACAATGCAGTTGGTGCAGAGCCTTCTGCCCAGCCAGAGGCACGATCCCCTCTCCCTAAGGACATTGGTGACCCCCACAGAACCTTTTCTCCCTGACCTGCATGCTGGCCAATCATGCTCTTCTGAAATTAGATACTGTGAGGCCAGACTAGTGCATAGCAAAAGAGGCTGCCCCAGCCCACTAATAATCCAATGAAAGGATAGCTTTACACAGGGCACATAGCGTTCCACCCAGCCCATAATGCCTGCATGTGTCTGGGGGCGGCACTGCTCTCAAATACCCAAGACAGATCTAAGCCTGTGAAACAGTCCACCCACTCCTGTCAACTCTGGGCAAAATAAGCCATATAGTGTAGCATAACACAGGCCTAAAAGTTCTGAGACTTAGGGCTCTGGCCAGTTTCTGTAACTCACTTAATAGGTGAACTTGGAGAAATAATTTAAATTTCTTCTGGCTTTGGAATTTTTATCAATAGGATCAACATATTGCCACAGTCATGACATTCCTCACTCCCATTACTTTCTCTTCAAAAGAAGTTGGTTAAAAGACAAAACAAAGCAAACAGCAGATACCTTTGACATGCCAGTATATCACTCAATCCTTCTCCCACTAACCCAAGTATTATTATTTTCCTTGTTGTACAGATGGGGAAACAAGGTTTCAGAGAGGTTTAGTAACTGCTGTGGGCTGAATTGTGATCCCCTCAATTTATATGTTCACTCCCTAACCCCCAATGTAACTGTATTTGGAGATAGGGTTTTTTGGAGGTAATTAAGGTGAAATGGGGTCATTAGGGTGGGCCCTCATCCAATAGGAATGGTATCCTCATAGGAAGAGGAAGAGAGAGAACTCTCTCTCCTCCTCCTCTCTCTCTCTCCACATGTGCACAGAGAAAAGGCCATGTGAGGACACAGCGAGAAGGTAGCCTTCTACAAGCCAAGAAGAGAGGCCTCACCAGGAACCTAATTGGCCAGCACAGTGACCTGGGACTTCTAGCCTTTAGAACAATGAGAAGTAAATTTCTGTTGTTTAAGCCACCCAGGCTGTTGTATTTTGTTATGGCAGCCCAAGCCAACTAAGACAAAAACTAACTCCTGATCACACTGCAGTGACTTTTTCAGTTATTTCTGCTTCCCAAGCCAATCCTTGTAGCAAATCACCTCTATCAGAATCACTAGAGTGCTTGTTAAAAATATGCATTCCCAGGGCCCCGCCTTAGACCCACTCAAAATCAATCTCTGTGGATGGGGTCTGGAAATTTACATACTTTTCAAAGATCAGGAGACCACTGTACATGCCACACTCATCTAAACTCCAGCATTTCAAAGAGCGAAACCTTGGAACAAGCTCTTTGCAATGAGGACAGAACCTGGCATGGCATGTGCTCAAGAAATGTGTTTGCTTGACTGATGACCTTATGACATTCATTTGGACCAAAAGAGTGAACTTGAACCTCCAGTCCCTGGGATTTCCTAGAGTGAGAATCATTTTTAATCTCCTATTACTTAATGAAGACAGCACTCCATATTTCAATTTTAAGAATGACAGATTGACAGATATAAGCCAACTAGCACAGAAAACTACAGATTTCTGAAATAGTTATTTTTTAAAATTATTACTCAAGTTTAAGTCTAAACTTTCTCTGATTGTATTTCCAGGGTAGTACTGCTATTAATACTGAGAAAATGAACAAAAAGAAGACTTCATTGGTTTACAACTTCTATCATTATTCAATTTATTATCATAATCTCCTCTGGTCAGGTGGAGAAAAATTCAGCCTATTGTTTACGTCATAATGCATAATATTTGTATACCGAAAAGTCTGGATAATTTCCAAACTTGTTGGGAGAAAAAAAAAGGAAAGATACCAAACAGTGTGTATTAAAAGTTCCCATGTATTTTAAAAATGGGAAAAAAGTACACACATGTGTTTGTATTCATGCATGCATGAATGTATATATTTGCCTATATAAGCATAAAATATTCTTGAAAGGATTCACAAAACAAAAACAAAAACAAAAAACCTTGACAACACTGGTTTTCTCTAGGGAGAAGAAATTAGAAACTGGGGAGAATGAGAGATGAGAAACTTGAAAAAAATGTTTTGTGTGAGTTTTTTTTTCCCCTTCTTATTTACTATACTATTGAGGTAAAGTACCAAAATCTTAAGGGACCAACTCAATGAATCTTTACATACACATTCACCCATGTAACCACCACCCTGTACAAAATGCAAAACATTTCCAGAATCCCAGAAGATTCCCCCCACTCCCCCAGTCAGTCAATACCCACCCCCCAAAGATAACCTCCTTTTTAACCTAGTTCACAACAGATTGTTTTTTGTTTTTGTTTTTGTTTTTGTTTTCTGTTCTGTACTTCATATAAATGGATTCATACAGTGTGTAATCTTTCATGTCTGGCTTCTTTCCCTGGATATTAGATCTATGAGATTTATCTTATGTGATTTTCTTATGCTGCTTATTTAGGCAGAGAACTAGGAAGGAAAAAAGAAGTAAGGAAAAAAGAAACAGGAAAAAGGGAATCAATGGAAAACAAGAAAAGTAAGGAAAGAAAAGTTAAGAAGAGAAAGAAGAGAAGAGTTGGACCTATTTTTTTAATTGCTAAAGCATAGGAGAATATTCTCATGACTTTAGAGCAAGGAAAGATCTTCTTAAAGAGGACACCAAAGAACTCTAATCATAAAATTTTGATAAATTATACAATATGGAAATTAAAAACATCTTTTCATCAAAAGTCATCATTAAGAGACTCATATTAAAGGCAACTCACATAATGGGAATGCTATTTGCAAAACACACATTTGACAAAGGACTTGTACCCAGAAAAACTCATATAAATCAATAAAAACATGACAGAAAACCAAATACAAGTAAGTACAGACAATTCACAAAATAAGCCATCCAAATAACCAGTGAGCACATATAAAGTTTCTCAACTCCATTAATCATCAGGAAAATGACTAATTTTCCTGGGAAAATGCAAGATAAAACCACATGAAATAGTACGTCTACCAAAATGGCTGAAATTAAAATGTTTATTCACAGAATCTAAAACTGAATATATATTCCCTGTGACTCATTAATTCTACTCCTAAATAGGTATTCTACTCCTAGAAGGTACTAGAATGTTCATAGCAGCACTATTTGTAATAGCCAAACACTAGAAACTACCCAAATCCCCTCAATATTTGAAATGAGGAATAAATTGTGGTATGTTCACAAAGTTTCAGTACTATATAGCAATGAGAATAAATAATTTACAAGAATATGCAAAAGTGTGGCTGAATCTCATAAATGTAATCATGTGTAAAAAACTCAGACACAAAAGAGTCTGTCTTGTACAATTCCACTTATATATAGTACAAAACCAGCAAAATTAATCTGTGTTGTTGGAAGTCAGGATGGAGGTTACTCTTGGGAAGGGTAAGAGTTAAACTCAAAGAAGACAGGCAGAATTTTTAGGCAGAAATTAAATTTAGAATTGTGAGTCAGACACAAGACTTTTTACAGTTTTTAAGTTGCTAGCTTGTAGTATTTGGGGACCTTAACAAGATGACTATCTAAAGGGGAGGTTTAAAGGTAAAGATAGGGTCCAGTTAATGCCAGGAAAATACACTTCCTCCTCTCAATTGTCACAGAATCTAAAATTTGCAACAAGTGGCTCATTCCTTTAGGTTAACAACTTCCCTTTCTGGACAGAGCAGAAGAGAGGTAGGAGTATGACACCCTGGTGTAATGCAGACCTGTTCCTCTTAAATATCTTTGGAGAACAGTGTCTGAGCAAGAGGATTCAGCAGGGACCTGTGGCTTAACTTCTTCAGGTGATGCTGAGAGTCCCACAGAGTGGTCATCCTTGAAAAGAAGCAGAAGCCACCCGAGACATGAGAAATGCCAAGAAATTTAAAAGGCCACTGCTCTGGAGAACCCTCACTGGTGACAGTGGCCATAGGAAGTCCTGGCTAATGGGAGAAACCACAGGAAGGCTTAGGAGACAGGGCACATAAAAGCAAAATCTAGAAGCAGCCTTCTCTGCCACCTTCAAGGCTGTTCCGTTACAAAGAGGTCTCTTAGAGGCACTGGTATGAACAGTAGACTGGAGGCTCACACCCAAGAAGTCCATTACCTGAGACCTCTGACACTGCCATCCTGCCTGAGCCATCTTCAAGATCCAAAGAGAGACTACATAGAGATAACCAGTTTTTAAATGCATACTTCCCTGGGGAGGGACCACTGCCATTCCTCACCAGGAAAGGTGACATTTGAGGCCTAGAAATTCTGTATAAAGGCTCCAGGCAGCAAGAGACCAACCATCCAACTGTCAGTGGAGAGGGGAACCTGAAAGTCTTCATTAAGTCAGTCTTTTCCAAACACTTTTGGCCATGAGCCACAAAAAGAGATAAATTTTACAGCAAACCCAATACACACATATACCAATTCAAAGTTGCCATCAATTGCAAGATACATCATTATTTTACCAGTAAAAAGAAAAAGTTATCTATTATAATTATAAGACTCATCCTGATTTCAGAGATTTATAATGAAAGACAATTTGTCTTAGAGTAGAAAAAATATAGAGTAAAATTTCAAGCAGCAATACTCACCTTTATTATGAACAATCCACTTTGATATTTAGTACTCTGTTTTATTCTTTTCTATTCAATGTCATTTCTCCCCAAAACACTAGTCATGACCCATTAACCTGATTTCATAACCCCCTAATGGGTTGCAACCTGAAGTTTTAAAAACACTGGTTACAGTTAAAACATAAGATTTTTAGATAATTTTACTGAGAACCTATAGAATTTAACTGAATCTATTGGTAGGACAATTGAATCCAAGTGGTGATTACTGTGCAGTATATCAGTACACCTTTATGGGCCGAATCACCTAGAAACCTGAGGCAGACCAGTGTGTAGACACTGCTATGAGAATAATTTAAGACACTGGTAGTGTAGATGGACTTTGCTATAATTAAGCCATGAGACATGCCAGCCAGGGCATTTCTGAATGCTGATTCCTGCATGCCTGCTGTATGTTGTAAGGTATGTATCCAAAATTAGAGTGACCAAAAGCCCCTACAAAAAGTGCAATAATCCTTCCTTGTAACATCCCTGCCTGGGGTGTTAGGCTACTATTTATAGTAGTAGAAGAGGGAAAACACCTTATATTTTGTTTTACAAGTCTCAACAGATCCAAACATAATAGCCAATCAGAAGGCTAAATTGGTGCCACAGTTTTCCTTACATTTTGGAGTTGAATCTGTTTCATTCATGTGAGAGCCCAGGGAAAATCAGATGTGTGGTTCTTCAGTTGCACATTGCTTGAGCACTTTGCTATGTGTTGAGCATCATTTGAAGGAGATGTGCATTGAATCACACAGACCACTGAATGAGTTTCTGTTAGAATTACAAATAAGTTGAACATTGTGTCAAGAGAGTAATAGCACTGAACATACTGATGAGCTCTTTTATTTTGTGTTTCATGTGGAATGAGGACTGATCAAGAATTCTCCACCGTCACATAGAAATGGAAAATTTGGGGTTTTCTAAAGAGTTTCTAGAAATGGATTCACTCCAGTAGTTCTATACACACTGATAAAAAACAAATAGAATTACTGCAAGAAGAAAAAAGTTTACTTCTTATGTTTCTAATGTGGTGTATGATTTTGCAAATATTGCCTTGGGGAGGAAAATTTGAAAATTTTCTCCCAGGACAAAACCATCAATGAGGATAAACAAGGCAAGAAAATTGTGATTCAAGAAACCAAAACCAAAGTGTTAAAACTTGGAGTTTCATAAGCAGAGAATTTGAGCTTTTATTGATCTCAAAAAAATTCTTACCCTTTCCTTGGTTGATCAGGCCCATTGCTACCCTCTACTTGAAGCTAAGATAGATCTTTTGAATGTTTGGAACCACAGCAGTGGATAGTCAGGGCCACTATATACTGCTGTACAGGTTGTTCACTGCACAAGGGCACCCAGCCAAAAGGATGACTAGAGGCTGAGATCCAGCCCACTCTCTTCTTGCCCAAAATGCATTGTGGTGCAGGGCAGCTTCTGCCTAGAGGGAGAGGGGCCTCTTCAAATTTGCACCAATGTGTCATATGGTTTAGTGGAGGGTCCCTGTGAATGGGGAGAGAAGGAGTGAAGTTGTCATTAGCTCTATCATACTTCAGAAAAATAGCAAATCACTCTCACTTTTTCCTAAATATCAACCTGCCCCATGGAATAAATCAGTATTTTAATGCAGAAATCTGAGCCTTAACCCAACTCTGCATGAAATTATATTTAAAATGTAGTTCTAAATGCCTGTTAGAGCCTATTGATTAGAAATTTAGTTCAAAAATCCCCACATAATTTGAGAATGAGGGCTGGGGTATAAGGGAGTAGATGGAGGGAGAAGGAGTATCAGAATTGTCTTACTTCCCTAGAAGTGCCTGGTACAGAGTAGGGAGGGACTCAATAAATCCGTGTCCAATGAACAAATGAATGAATAAACAAATCCCATAGCATTTAGTTATTTTCTGTCTTAGGTAAAGCAACCATATAACTTATCATTCAATCCAGGACACTTTTGAGGATGAGAGGGAATATTAATTATTATGTTTGTACAAAACAGTAATAAACTAGGACATATGGTCACCATACACCATATCTCCTCCTAAATGTCCCATCTTTAACAACCAAACTTACAAGATTCATAATATCTTTAGATGCCACCAGGTGAACAATTTTCTTTTTTTTAATTTCAGATTTTTTCTCTTCAAGATCAAATCTTTGACTTGATATTTTCATAGAACAGCTTCATCCTGGTCAGTAACCTCAGGCTCCAAGAAGACTGAGCATTCTTCCTTCAACACAGCCTTGAGCGTGTGTCTTCATTGATAACAACAGCCTTACTCAGTGATCCCAAGGGAAAGGTTACTTCATGTCAAGGACAGCTAACGCCATCTTGGATATCCAATGCAAGTTTATTTCAGGACAGGCAGCATTAATGCCACATTCAACAAGGCAGGCACCTACCTCTGCAACGACTCCACTCCAGCTTTGTAGTTGAAGGAAAAGAAGGAGGGCAGACAGAAAGCCAGTGGTGGAGGAAAATATTTGGTGTAAGGCTTAGCACATAGTATTGCATAGTAATATATATATATATATATATATATATATATATATAGGAATTTGCTAGAAGCACAGATACTAAAATAGAAATAAACAGCAAGGAGAATTTTTTGAGAGGCCACAAGTGAGGCCAGATTTCTCACAGTTTCCTGTGTATCTGGTCCAAAGAACACCAGGGAGGGGAAATGGCAAGGAAGAGGTTGGGATATAACATTGTCCACTGAGGATCCCAACTAAAAAGGGGAGAGTGATCAGCAAGTGCACACTGCCTGAACATTTCCAGGTGAAGGAGGGAAGAGAGACTAGGGGACAGAAAAGGAATTTCAATCTACTAGGTTCAGTGACCTCTACATTCTGTTTGGCTTTGTCATTAAAATCATAGAAAATGGCAGATTCTTTTTAGATATTATAGAAGTCATTTTTTTAAACACTCACATTTTAATATTTCTCCTATTTTTAATGTTGACCATTGTCTTAGTCCTTTTTGTGTTGCTATAACAGAATATCTGAGATGGCGTTCTTTTTTTTTTTTTTTTAAAGATGTTTATTTAGCTCATGGTTCTGGGGGCTGGGAAGTTTAAGGTTGGGCAACTGTGTCTGGTGACTTCTGGTGAGAGGCTCATGCTGTGTCAAAACATGGCAGAGAAATGGAAGGATTACTGGGCATGTAGGCAAAAGGGCAAAACACAAGAGGCAACCTTAATTTATAACAACCTGCTCTTGAGGGAACTAATCAATTGTTGTGAAAACTAACCCAGTCTCCAGAGAAAGAATTAATCACCTCTTAGAGACACCACCTCCCAACAACACCACATTGGGGACAGCCTCAACATGAATTTTGGTGGGAACAAACCTAATTCAAACCACAGCAAGTATGTTATATAATTCACCTTGGATGGCCGGGCGTGGTGGCTCATGCCTGTAATCATAGCACTCTGGGAGGCCAAGGCAGGAGGATCGCTCAAGGTCAGGAGTTTGAAACCAGCCTGAGCAAGAGTGAGACCCCATCTCTACTATAGATAGAAAGGAATTAATTGGCCAACTAAAAATATACATAGAAAAAAATAGCCTGTGGCACATGCTTGTAGTCCCAGCTACTCGGGAGGCTGAGGCAGAAGGATCACTTGAGCCCAGGAGTTTGAGGCTGCTGTGAGCTAGGCTGATGCCATGGCACTCTAGCCTGGGCAAGGAGTGAGACTCTGTCTCAAAAAATATATATAAATAAATAAATAATTCACCTTGGTCCATAAACTCCTATTATAAAATTTCCTTCTGGTGACCACATAAAACACACCTCCACCAACCCTTCAAACCTTTCCTAACCCCAGGTTATTAGATTAATGTTAGGTGAAACTAAGAATGTCTCTGCCTTACAAAAGTTGTATGAATGTTTTTAAAAGAGCACTGCTAATTACCTTCCTGCATATCTGAGTCATTTCAATTCTCTGAAATTTGAAACATGGAAAACCTTATTTGGAAATTCCGATTCTAATAATTCCTCAATTTACTGAAATTATCTTAAGTTGCACACTCCATTTCCTTCATCTTAGCTTTGGACAATTCTATATGTGTATACACTGTGTGATAAAGTATTAGAATTCTAGAATTGCTGTACATTGGGGCATTTAATGAAATAGCACAAATTTCACATACACAAATGCAGACACACATATACACACATACACAATAATTCAGTTTAGGTTGAAAGACACAAAAATTTAAAAATCAAATAAATATCTCCAATACCTACAGAAACTGAAAAGACCACATTTTGGTGTTAAACAAAGAACCTAAAAGAGTCCCTTGAAATCCAAACAAACATCATTAAATGGATTTAAAAAAGCACTTTTATAATAACCATTTTGTCTGCCTGTCTGGTCACAATTATGTACACCCAGACATGCCATTTAAGGACCTGTTTTGCAGATCTTAAATGGAGAAAAAGAATTTGCCAAATATCAATTTAAATTTACCATATCTAAAAGTGATTCTGCCTTCTTACACTTTTTTTCTTTCAAATGAAATTATTTAATGTCTGATGCCCACATTCCTCATCTCACAAGTAAATAATCTGACACTAACAAGATACCCCTGGGTAGGGTTTCCAGATTTAACAAATAAAAACACATAAACACTGTCTGAAACATAGGCACAGTAAAACAATTATTGGTTGTTTATCAAAACTTCAAATTTAACTGAGCATCCTATGTTTTATCTGGCAACCCAACCTAGGTTCCCCAGCACGAGAACCACGTGCTCTCACATGCCAGAAAGACTGTTCCCATTTCTGGTACAAATCCATGCACAAAACAATTATCCCTTGAAGGCTAGATGCTCCAGAAAACCAAATACTATGTAAGGTGACCCCTTCTGTCAGGGATCCTAGAGTCTAATGGAAAATTCTAATAAACCTAAAAGAGAGGAGGGAGAGTCAGTAACCGTCTCAGCAAACGGCTACATGAGGAAATGATTCTTAGCCTTGGCCACAGATTAAAATCACCTGGGGAGCTTTAAAATTTTTTTCAGTGCTCTGAGATTCTGATTTAATGGATCTGGGATGGGGTCTGGGAAATCGTTTTGTTTTTTGTGTTTTTCCCCAAAATATTCCCAAATAATTCTAATGGGCAGCCTGGTTTGTAATGATGAACCTCTGATCTAAGACTCAGAAAGCTCCCTCAAGAAATCTTGATTCACAAATAGCTAGGTCTGTGCTAAAACGAGGGGTGTGTATGTGTATATATGTCTGTGTGTGTGTGTGTGTGTGTGTGTGTGTGTGTGTGTGTGTGTGGTTTCTCAAAGTTCCATACTTCCTGTATCCTATGGAGATGTTCAAAATGGACATTTGGACCTTGCAGCAGAATTCACTGAAGGAAGAACATTTTGCTGGAATTCATTTTACCCCTATTCTGACTTTGGTTCCTAGCCATTTCTTAGCCAATACATTTTGTAGCCTGTGTCCCGAAAAATCCACTCTACAAATCATACATCCCTTAAAAACAGAACAGTGAGGAGATCATCCCAACTGCTCAGGGTATCCCAGTTACCTGGGGTCAGACATGGAGCCTCAGGTCCAGGGTCGATCCCTTGGATTCAGTGTTGTTTGCATTTCTTCCCACTGGTAGAACCCACTAAATGAAAGCCCCATTCAGTCTTACGACTTTCCACAGAGAAATAAATAAAGTGCTCTGGTTGCTTTTATTATTGTCATTATATTTATGGTCCTTGTTAAAGAGGGTTCAAAAGGCTACAACAACATCTTCCTCTGCCCAGCTATTATTATTATCAAAAAGACGTGGTAGCAAATGTACAAAAGCAGGATTTCTCAACACAGTCTAAAAAAGACAAGATACAGAAGCTAAATCACCTTCATCCTGGACCGTGACTCTCAACTTCTCACTTCTGGAGTCATTTATGAGGAAGGCAAGTTCACTGCCTCACTTTGTTGCATCTGTTCTCAAACCACACCATTTTTCAGAACCAGCCTAATTTAACATTTTAAAATCATTTTGACTATCACATGCCATCCAAAGTCCAAAATAAAAATATCTAACCTCCAACTCTGAAGACACATGTGTGGTTGTAGATTAAGCCCTCTTCCAGAGGGTCACTGTGGTATAGTAAGTATTTAGGCTGTTTTACATAACTGTCAGTCTTCCCATTTCAGAATCCATCTGGAATCAGTTCAGCCTAAGATAGTAAGGCCATGCTTTTGGGATGCTCATCCAGGACTGGTTTTCTTAGTTTAACACTTAAGCGATTCCACTTTTCCAAAAGTAGTAAGTTGAAAAATCAGGTACAAAATAGAGCCAAATCAGGCCAATTATGTCTCTCCAGGAATAATGAGAGAGTACATTTTTTCAATACATAAAAGGACTAAATGAGTGCTCAGTAAGACTAACACCTGGAAACGTTAAGCTTAAGACAAGTCAAACATATTCCCAATGAATCTGATTCATGTTAAATATTTCCTGTCTCAGTGACCAACAGGCCATGTTAAAACCAGTCCCAACTCCTTTTGAAAAGTCTTGTTCTGTTCCCCACATGAAAGGTAACATAAGAATTCTGATCAATGATGCAAGATTGCTAATTCTCATTGGGTAATTTTCCCCATTAGTCAGAGATCAGCCTTGCCAACTTGGAGGCCCCACTTGCTTTGCGGTGAGCTGCCATTGGGAACTAGCTGTCAAACTCCAGGGCTAATGGAAATGTATTCTAAAGGCCAAATTCCACCCTTCGCTTGCATGGTGACAGTTTCTAACCATTTGAGGGAGTGTCTAGCCCATCCCAAGATCTGAGATCGCCAGTCTTTTTTGTGACCATGTTCTCCTCATGTCATTGTCAGCAAATCCCCATTGACAACTCCTCTCTCTGTTCCCTTAGAAAATGCCAAAATGTCCCCAAGAGGAAGCATTATCTTTCTAAATCTTAGTTGAATTGGAAAGGAGAGATCTGTGATTTTTTTTTTAATGCATGGCAAACTCATTCATTATGCCTTCAAGAGCTAGAATTTGGGCTAATGAGCAAATAGGTCAGTCATATATGGGAGGTGTTCTGCACCTTCTTCTGTTGTGACTCTAATTCCTGCAGCCAAAAATATACATTCAGGACAAATAGACTGGCTCTCTCCAGTGTCTTCTCAACTGACCGTTCAAGTGGTGCCACATGTACAGAAAGATACATGTTCACGTACAGAAGGATACAGATTAGTTTACCAAACACAACAAAAATAGGACCAATACCATGAGGGATGTCTAGAACTAGAATGCAGTTTCCCTGCTTCAGATCTGAACTCACTGGAGGCCCAGTCATGTGGTTTATACAAGTGCCTACAATATATATAAACCCCAGAAAGCTATGCATCTAGGTTAGCCAACTCTAATTCACAAGCAGCAATGTAAAACCTTTTCTTCCTCTGCCCCATGGCAAAAAGTGAGCCCATTCCATTTGTTTACAATGATTGCTGTCACTTTCCAGAATAACCATAATCTTATTTTGTAAATCCTATTCCTGACACACCTCAAACCATCTGCCTATTCTTTCTTGGGTTAGCTTGGGGCTATTTGGCAAATGTCTGTCATTACCTGCAAGTGGAATAATTTTTTGCAGAGTACATGCCCCTTCTAAAGGCATGTTGCCATGACTGCTAGGTGTTCTAAATAATCTCCTTTGGTTCTTCCTCTAAACCCAACATGCCTTAGTAATTTTTAGTATGTGTAAAATTAAGGCCAAGAGACAAAGTGGCATAAATGCTTGTCCTTGTGGAGCTGGGCCAGGGTTTTCACCAAGTCACTGCAATCTGCCTCTGCTTCATCATTTGGCCACCTTCCCCTTGTTTAGAACTACATGGAGCTGAGAAAGACCTTAGAACCATAAACTGGAGGAAGGATATGTGATCAGGCAAGTCGCAGAGCACAAATACAAATGGACAAACATGAGATGCTCACCTCATTAGTGATCAAGAAGACACGGAATAAAATAACAATGAGATCACTGTTGGCCTCTAAAATGACAAAGATTGAAAACAATGAAAATATATAGTGTGTTGGGAAATAGGTGCTCTTATGCACTGCTGGAAAAGACAGAAATTCATACAACTCTCCTGGAGGCACTTTGGTAGTATCCAGCAAAATTTTTCTAGTATCTACCTTTTGCTTCATTTCCAAGCCTCTATTCTAGAAAAGTACTAGTGTGTATACACATATACACACACGCAAATATGAATACAAAAAATATTCATAGCAGCATGACTTATAAAAGCCCAAAATTGGAAATAGTCTGTCAATAGGGAAATGGTTAAATAAACTATAGCTTATCTACCCAGTAGAATATTAAGTTGCCATTGAACAGAATGAGGCAGCTCAACATCCTCTGACATGAAAAGACTGTTAAATATATTGACAATAAAGACAGCAATTTGCATAACATTAATATGTTCCAATTCGTAGAAAAACAAGGACTTTTCTAGGTCTATAACAAGATGTGACAATGGGACTCTTTTTCAGCTTTGTCTAAGGCCCCCAAAAGACCCAGAACAAAGCAATAGGCAATTAGTGCACTCATATTCCAAATGAGTTGCTAGACCACCTAGGCAGAACGTGCAAAGGAGACATCAATTGCAACCATTCGCCCATCACCCACCTCAAGGGTATAAAAGGACTGAAATTGAAAATGCTGAGACAGAATTTCTTTGGAATGATTGGTTGGGGTGTGGTGGTGTTTCCACCTTTCCCTCAGTCTAAGTAAGAGGGAGTTCAAGGGCTCTCTCTGAACTCTGTAAGGCTACAGACTGGCACTTGATTGAGGCCCAAAGACTGTCTACTAACATGAGGTTGGACTGAGCTGCATGCTGGAGGCCAGGCATTGAGAGAGCAGCATTCCAGCAGACCGCACTTCTCCCAACAGCAGCAGCCAGAGTGCAACAGAGCTTCCCTCGGGCCACATGCAAGGGAACCAACCAGGATCATTTTTAAAGGGGCTCCCTCTGCAGAGATGCTGTCAGAGCTCCACTCTCTTGATCAGATTCACACACACACCTGCTGGGGTGAGGGGAAGGGTGAGCTTTCACTCTCCCCAAGCAGCACCTGCATCTTTTGTCAAAGGATGCCCTCAAGCAGCCAGAACCCCCTGTGTGCACTGAGAGCCAAAGAGCCTGGGGATGGTGCTTGGGATTTGAAGGGACTGGAGTTGTTAGTATATATGAGCATCCAAGAAGTTAGAAAGACTCTGCATATTATGTTTATAGAGACAGCAAGGGGAAACTGTCTTCTACTTGTTCTTTATGGAATCCAGCTCTTTCAATATAACGTTGACAATTACGTATTATAACAGAGAAAAGAGCACAAAACCAATTGTGATCTCTAGAAAGCAAAGTGTGGTTAGGGGATGAATGAAAAGAACTTGTGTATTTTATTCTACGTACTTCTATGTAGTTTGATTTTTAGAAAAACAAACATATATCCTCATCTTTTTTGGTAAACAGAAACTTAAAATATATACACACATATATTGATTGTATAAAAATTCAGAAAAGTAAGAAGAAGAAAACAAACAGATGATAAACATGACTTCACTCTTCCCAGATCTCACCTGTGTTCGCATTTGGAAAGTTTTCATTCCTATCTTCTTTATATACTTTGCTTTGAGTAGACGGGCTCTCCCGGGGCTCCTCCAACCTAATTAAATTAAACAAGGAAGAGCTCCAAGGATTGTTTACCACCTTCACCCGTATGTTTTGCAGCTATATTGGACATATGGAAATTTGGATTTAGGGGCAAAAAAACTGATTTGACACTTATGGGTCTCCCTTAGCTCAAAACATTCACAATCAGGATGGTGATAAAAATCATCAAGATGATATTTTACACACTGTCTCTGGATAGCAGCAATGTAGAAAACTAGAAGATTAAAATTCACTGCTCCTCTTATAAAATCAAAAATATAGCTTCCTAGTCTGGAAATGAGTTCTTAAGTCAAACTTAACAAAACTTACCAAGTCAGTCCAGAAAGCCCATTTGAGCCTCAAACACCTTAATGCAAATTCAAGAGGAGACTTTCTCGTTTCTGAGATTTACACAAAATCAAATCTGTTGCAAAATCATCTCCTAAAAAGCACAGCTACATTACTTGAGATCCTTAGCAAATGGAGTGGCTGCCATACAAGTGGAAATTACCTCCTTGTTTGTTTTCAGTCCCAGAAAGAAAATTCTAAACCTTTCTAAACCTTGAAGCAGCATGAACAATGAACAATTGTGTAGCCTAGAAATAGCAGACCAAGGCTATTACTACACAATGGAAAGTAAACTGCATTGTCTTGAGGTTGTGTTTACTATGCTTACTTGGTGGGTAAAATGATATGGTAGCGAGTGGGGCTGATGTCCCCAGTAGAAACCTCTGAGAAACCCTGCACTCTGAGGGTAGCGTTCAACTCCTTTCTGTTTTTCCTCTTGTTGAGTATAGGTTTGGATAATTACATGTAATTTCCCAAGTCTGTCTTCATGAATGAAACTTCTTACCAATTTCCACCAAAACCCTCCACCAAATCGAATGAAGATAAGGTCAACAGAAAGCCAGTACCACACAGATTCAGTAAAGGTCTTCATTTTTTTCATTTAAGCAGCAAACCAAAAATCTTAAAGAGGAGACAATTCCATGATCCAGCAAAACAGCAACAGAACACACAGACATTCTCTTGGCTTGGAATAGGAAAACTTTTTTCAAGAGTAAATTAAATTGAGATGAAATTGTAAAGCCTGGAATGGCGAAGCGTATTTTTTTTACCAAATTTGTTGGAAGCCAGTCATACACAGAGAATAAACCCAAACTACAACTGGTACTAAAATCCAGTTTCCTTTTAGCATTTTTTTTAAAAAAGAAGAAAGAAAAATAAATTTTTAGATTTTAAAATGCAGCTTTTAAAGCAAGCTTCCAAGGGTTAGTTGGCTGCTGCTTACAAAACAATGCTAACAAGTGGAGTGTAAATGAATCAAAACCAGACAGATTCCATTTCCCTTCAACTAAAAGGGTTTGGGGGGCGTGTGGGACGGGGGGTGGGAATGCTTCCCAAAATGTATATGAGTTTTAACGAAACCACAGTGTTCTGAATAAAAACTGGAGAAATGTCTTCTGAACTTCAACCAGGGCTGCGTTTCAAAGAGGTGACATGGAGAGGGAGGCATGGTAGCCAGGAGCGCCCCGCTGTGTCAGGCTTCAGGAACATTGTTTTTGTTCTCACATAACCTGCATGGCAGGGAGGTAGGTGTTCTCTCCTCCCACTTCACCAGTAAGAAAATGAAACTCAGGGCACTCGAGTCACCTTCCCAAGGTTCTTCAGCCAGTAAGTGACCTTGAAGTACATCTGCATTAGGAAATGGTCCCCTCTCACCTCCTGTGCTCTGCTACATGGGAACCATTTGTTACTTTAGTATGACTTAATGATGTTGTAATAAGGCAATTCTGAAGCATTCTACTAATGTCATGCTAGTCTCGTCCAGGCCAACACCTGTGCTGGCTTAGCTAGTGACTGCGGCAGAACCAGGTAAGGAGAGTTGGGGAGTCTTACCTTGATTTAAGTGAGGGTCACTTTGAATTCATATCATAACACCAAGTTACTTTGTGGCAGGCCTGTACTAAGGATGTCACCTGAATTAACTAATCCCTTCCATCCTCAAAATGACTCTGAGTTTTATGGTATTTTTATCCTTATTTTATATCTAAGAACAGCAAAGCTTGGAAGGGCTAAGGAAGAGGCAGAGCCAGGTTCTAATCCAGCCTGTCTGACACCTCTGAGTCCAGATCATGGGCTCTGACTCACTTCACCAAACTGAAAGGCCAATGTCACCCACGCATTCCAGAATCAAGTTCACGATAACTATAACTCTAGAAACTAACCAGCAGTGGCTTCTCAGGGCATGTGGCCATCATTAATGGCAGCTTCCCACACATTCATTCATTCATCCAACAAGCATTGATTAAATGCCTGTGATCTGTGGGACTGCAGGTCTATAACGAGATCAAAGATGTGCAAGTCCTTGTCCTTAGGAAATGTCCAACATGGCCTCAACTCACGCACAGTCCAGATTCACTTGGCTCTGCATTTTCCCCTGGCCTTCTGTCTATGGTCCCACATCTTTTCAATTCGCTCATTTACCAATTTCTTTCTTGTGGACATGTCCACATTTATGGTTTAAATTAGTTTGTCCCTGAAACTAGTGGACCTCATTAAGAGACAGATGGAGAGACAACTTTAAACCAAGGGCCTCTTGGCATTCATAGAATATTACAATGTGAAGGGATCCTAGAGATGGAGCCTATATTGGTCAGAGTGGCCTCACTGCTGTATCCAATGCCCCCAAAAGTTTACTTCTTGTCCTCACAAAATCTAAGGTGTATGTTTCTCCTGCAAGTGGTGACATGTGGGGATCCAGGCTTCTTCCAGGCTGTGGCTCCACCATCTCAACAAAGTGTTCCAAGGTGCCCCCAGGCTTCATCCAGACAGCATCACGGGGAAGAAAGAAACTTCAGATCAGCCACACTCACTCCTAACTGCCTCTTCCCAGTCCATTGGCAAGAGTTAGTCACATGGCCACTTCATACCAAGGCCTTGGAGGTCTATGTCAGCAGGTTACCAGAAAGAATAAATAGGTTTAATAAGCACACAGCCCATCTCTAACAAACTCCAATCACCACCACGTGCAGGCGAGGAAACAGTGTTACAAAGCACCTGAGTGAGTCAATCCATGTCGTGCGGGAGCAAATTCCGTCTTCCACCGTGGTGCTCTTTGCCGAAAACACTGACACTTTCTAAAAATAAATTTTCTCTTTTCATTTCTTAGCTCATACTTCCCATAGAAAATTTGAAAAATACAGAAAAATTTAAAGAAAAGGTAAGAATTGCTTGCACTACACTCTTCCAACATAGCCATTGTTTATATTCTGATGCCGTCTAGCAGTGCATGTGTTATTTACACACATAAGACATTATAGCGTATATTATATATTATATAGAGGTTTTTAATTATAAAATATTTCAAACATACAGAAAGCAGTATAAAATAAACCTATAGTCACATGACTAAGATGTAACAAACGTTAACATTTTACTTTAATTTGCTTTAGTTCTCTCTTTCTTTAGAAACAAAACGGATCTGGCTAAAACCCATCTAATTCTTTCTCCTTCCTGAGAGAAACCAGAAAGTGCCATCCTGAAGCTGGTGTGTATAGATCCTCTGCGTGTTTTCATACTTTTACTACGTATTTACATTCATAACAATATGTATTACTTTTATACATTTTCGGTTTCTGTGTAAGTGGTATAATGCCATACATACACCTTTTGTACCTTTCTTTTCTCAGTCAGTATTATGTGTTAAGACTTGCCCATATGGACACATGCAGATCATTTTCATTTGGTTGAACTAGCTATGGTGTTGCAGTGTATGACTAAGCCACAGTTTATTTACTCATACGGTTAGGCTGTCTCCACTTTTTTCCCTTTATAATAGTTAAAAAAAACAAATTGGCACCAAATTATACATACATATTTGCTGCCTGCTTTTCCCACTTAACCTTACCTAGTATTCATATACAGTCTTGGAAAATATTACTTTTCACAGCTGCATAGTATTCTCTCACACGAACATACCAAAATTTATTTACCCAATTCCCTCTATGGAATACTTAGGTATTTTCCAATAATGTGCTCTATAACCTATACTCCCATGAATATCCTTTTTTTATGTGCATTTTTGACACACTGATGAACAGAAAAAAACTAAGAGGTGCCTATACGTAGGGAAAGGCCTACAGTGATTAAGCAGCCATGCCTGGTCCCGCACTCCCTGGGTCAAATCCTACCGATTCAACTTATTAACTGTGTAACTTTGGGCAAATGTATCAACTTCTCTGTGTTTCTATACAATGATATTGTTGATAACACTTACCTTAAATCCTATACCACTTGGGTTTATATGCTTTGTGTTTTATTGTTTCCTTAAATTCCTTTATAGGTAAATGAGGGGAACCCTGCATCTGAAACCCGGCTTGCTCACATAAAACAAAGCACAGCCCAGAAGACAAAAAAAAAAAAAATCTCGTGAGACTTAAATCACTTACTGCAGAACAGTGCCTGGTGCCTGGTAAACGTTCAGTAAGTGTTAGGCTAAAATTTTTTTATCTATATGTGGTGAGCACACATTTGCACATGCGCTCACATTTACAATGTGCATTTTGTGCTCACACACATCTTAACAGCATGATAGTCTGGCTGTGTGATATAGAGCGATAATGCTTTTCTTCTATCCCAACTTTTCCTCATGGATAAGGTTACCCACTCTTCTCCCTATTTTTTTCCATCAGACACATTTTCCAGTTTTGTTACCTTTTTGTCAGTAATCCCTTCTTCAACCTCCCAGCAAGCTCTCACTGTCTGATATATTACACACCCAGCAAGCATCACCAAAGCCCATTACTGACTTTATGAAATTCTCAGACTCCCCCTTTCCAATTCAACCAACCACTCCATCCATCCCAATATTTTCAGGTGTCACCTCCCACAGACTCCTCCTCACTCTGTCCTATAAATGGTGTCCCACTACTCAACTGACATCAGCTGGCTCAAACCTCAGTGTGGAATACCTTTTCCATGGAATATAAAGAAACAATAGATCACAAAACAAAGAAATTCACTTAATTTTTTTAGCCCTTCCAGAAATGGGTCAATAAAAACCTCACTGGACACAAGAGACTTCCCTTAATTCAGCTAAGCAAACACTCTTCCTTCTACTTTTAGAAATGCTGTTGGGCAGTCTAATGTGCTTTGAAAAACTCCAAGGAACTCTTGGACTGGAAAGAGAGATGAAAGGAAGCTACGGATGAGCAGTGAAGCGGTCAGGCTCGGAGCCCTCCCTCACCTCTGCAATCAGCACATTCCCAGATCTAATGAGAACCATAAGTTCCCAAGGAAGTACTTACCACACAATTTGTCACCACAATTTCCAAATGGCTTGGGGTGATCATGACTCCTTTAATCTCTGCAGTGCCAGGGGAATACTCGAAAGGCCATTAATTGTCGAATACCAAAATGGTCACAACTACTTTCATGTTATCAAATATTGTTTGCAATAACTTTAAAAAAACAAGAAAGAAGTTTCTAGAGAAGATAAAACACACACGCACGAGCATGTATGGGCACACACACACCCCACGTCTGTGTGATAAACATAGTTGAAAAGGGAATTAGGTCCAACCTCTCCTTTCATGAGGAAAATTCATGTCTTGTAAGCTCTAGGAATGTATTTGTTTTCCTTAGATGTAAGCTCAGTTATACACTTTCAACTCATTGGTAGTAATTTCTTTTCTTACTGTAGTCTGATCAGAACTAATGCTGCTCTGAAGAGTCTTAGCAATGAAATGCAAATGGAGTTTTGCCCTCTGGCGTATAACAGTTGGTATCACTCCTGGAGACCATGTCTAGACTCTCAAGGAAAGTTAGGGAAGATGTCGCCCTTGATTGGCTGTTGTGTGTTCTGAACTTTGGGAAGCTAAAGCTAGATAACTCTGCTTCACCTTTCTATTCCCTTGGGAGTCCCAGATCCAGATGCAAAATTGAGAGAATGTGGGAATAAAATTTAGACATAAATCTTGTCTACTTCATGATCATGTCATCCAAGGTCACACTTTCTTCATAAGAATGCCTTTAAGAACTGAGAATTTCAGGAATGTTCCTAACACAAAGAAATAATAAATGCCTGAGGTGATGGATACCCCAACTACCCTGATTCGATTAATTCACATTGTATGACTGTCACATGTGCCCTGTAAAGATATACAACTATTATGTACCCATA
Source organism: Lepilemur ruficaudatus (assembly GCA_963574885.1). Lineage (NCBI taxonomy): Eukaryota > Metazoa > Chordata > Mammalia > Primates > Lepilemuridae > Lepilemur > Lepilemur ruficaudatus. The sequence goes on along the minus strand of CAUYRT010044953.1, from coordinate 52,619 downwards.
ACAATGAAAAATTTTAAAAAAAGAACTGAGAAGTTCATAATCTCAGGTAGATGTCTTTTATGTCTTTGTTACATACCTTCTTTTTCTAAGGTTCGGATTTTTTGTTTGTTTTATAGTCTAGATGATCAGCAAATAGTGTTTTATTTGAGGGCAGTTGGCATTGATTGAATCATACCCTATTGCTTCCTCCTGACAATTCACTTTCAATCATTCCTTTATCAAAGAAAGAGAAGAACAGAAAGAAAAGGGGGAAATAAGGAGTAAAAGAGACAGAGAAGGAGAAGGAGGAAGATATGAAAAGAGAGAGAAAAGGAGAAAGGAAAGAAGGAAGGAAGGAAGGAAGGAAAGAAGGAAGGAAGAGATGCCGTAGTATCTGAAAGAAAATGATGTATGGAATAGAAAGCTTTCAGCTTTATCCCAGTAAGTCCCCCAATTCTCAGTATATTCTTTTAGAGGAACAGATTCACAAAGTTACACCACCCTTAAGGCATGAAATACAAGGTCTGCAGATCGTGATAATGAGCAAAAGAGCCCCATAGAGCTCCTGAGCAGTGTCAACATTGCTTAGCACTTTAAATGCAGACTTACATTTCTAGGCTGATACCCAAATAAAATGGACTTCCCTCAACTGGAATTGAATCTGCCTCATGGTAGCTGTTGCACAGAGCCTCACTTGTAGGGAGGCAGGTTGGTATAAAAAAGAACACAAGCCTGGGAGGTGAATGGGCCCAGCACTGCCTGCAACCGGCTGCGTCTACCTTGGATAAGCCATTTAACCCCCTCAGAGCTCATTTTCTCCTCTGTTGTACCAGCCTGCATGGCTTCACATGCTGTGAGGGGCATCTGCATCCTAACAAGCTCCTGCTGCATTTCTGGAAGTGTCCTCTCCTTCATCTGCTCAGTCTACATTTCTGAAAAATCACTATTCAGCCGTCTATATAGGGGTGTTAATCCTGCTCCAAGCATCATAAAAATGTTACATTAGTTGCTGTTGATTTCATTTATGGGGTAGTTTTTTGCCCTACAAGTCAAATGAGGAGGGATCAGCAGAAATCCTGAGAACAAAAGAAGAAGGCAGCACATGCCCATAGAGAATGTGCTCCACACTGCAAATGACAAGTAGAGGGCCTGATTCTTATGACAATGGTTAATGAACAGAAAAAATATGTTCAAATAAATTGGAAGGCTGTTTCTAGCTGAGTCATCCAGGTTGCAGCACATTTGCTGCAGAAATGGTAAATAATGCCATAAGCCAAGAGATCATATCTGAGCCACAAGCAAATAACAGCATATAAAAATTGTCATCTTCTTCTTTTTAAGATTTTTCAAATTAACACACTAAATCTTTTCTTTTGGCTGACAAAGTCAAAAGGCAACTGACACCCAAAGGCAAGAAATACCCAGGGAGAAATCTGAGTTTCTAAAAAGTTAAAACATTTCTTACATTTCTCTCCTAGTTAATACCTCAGGCTTCTTTACCAGGAGCAAAGCTGCAAACATATAATTGGCCTTCACTTTGTACGTTCACAGTCCTACGAGAGCTAATAAACTAGCCAAGTCTGCAAAAAGTCTTGTCAGGACATGGTCAGGATTTAGGCTATAAGGCCTGGCAAAGGCTTTGTAAATGGAGATGTCTGGGTGAGCCCCCAAATCTGGGAAGCCAATTCATGAACAGTCAGAACAGTCAACATTTCCCATTGGCAAATTCCTAGGTAGTCATCTGTGGTGGAAATCCTGAGTAGTTCGATGGTGTCATTCCTATTTTCCAGGCCAAGAGACAAGGACAAATGAATAAGTCATCCATCCATCACCTGCAGCTTTGGGGAGTGCCAGAACTGGGCCCCAGTCTTGTCTCCCAGGACCACACCTACTAGCCTGCTCCCCATCAAGACTCTAGGAAGTCACTTCAGCTTCACTTGGCATAGACTCGTCTCCACTGTCTATACCTGTCCCTCCACCAGGAGACCCACAGGAAGGTCTCTTCTGCTCCCATATCTCAGAGGACAGCAAGGTTTGAAGCACTTACAAATCCCCTAAGAGTTTCTTAAATTTTCAAGGGACCATTTTAATTGTCTTCCCCCACCCCCAGAAGCCTGAGGAATTGGAAAGGCTGGCAGGGAGGCTGTTCAGCTGGGAATGGTAGAGTAACTTGGCCACTTTTTCTTCCTCTTGCCTCCAATGTGGTAGCAGATAATAACCCAACTATCCCCTCTCTGCTACCCCATCCACCAAGCAGGCATGGCCAGGAACCAGAAAATTCTCAGCTCTGGACATTGTCCCTGCCTCACCCTGTGTTCCAGTGGGGCATTTCCTGGGGGAAGAAAAACTGAGGTTGTTTGCTGTTGTTTTTTAATAGTTGAAGCAAATGTATATTCATTTGATACTTTAATGGAAATTTTTATAGAAGAAATGATGAGGATTTGGTGCTGAGATATTCTGTTTCTTTGGGAGCCTGAATGACTGTCAACTTGGCAAATGGAAGGCTATTGTCTTGGGCTCAGAAACACACACTCTCCACTGCTCCCTTCTTTAGCCACATGCAGTAGAGTTTTCCCTCTTTGCAATAATTCTTCATGGGAGAAGGACAAAAGTTGCACTTGGGCTTTTGTTACAACTTAATAAAATTTCCAAAAAGGAATCAGACCCTCGCCGGGCTCTGAGCTGCCACATCTTTGTAAACAGTGTGTCAAGGGTCTTTGTAAGATTGATAGGAAATGGCATTGGCAGGGCAAACATCAGCTTCTACTCTGGCCCTGTAAAGCTGTACTGTTGGCTTTGCAGAGCTCTCAAAAAATGTTACTGAAAACAAAAGTGAAATCAACACCATTCAGTCCACTGCCAACCAAGGGCCTTTAAAGTTTATCAACTGGGGTTCACCTGTCTCTCAGAAGAAAAGAGAAGGTTTGAGCATGTGTCGATTTCAACCAGATTGCAGTATTTTCAAAGTCTTTCCCAAAAATCCTTAGAAAACGGTCCCTGAAATAAAAGGTTTCCAAAATCTTTCACCTTCAAGGTAGTGGTGATGTGAGGATTTTTAATTCAGAGCAAAATGATAAGAAAGATATGATCATTTTCCATATGTCATGTAGTGAACTTGACACTAAGGCTCATTAGATGGGAAACAGCCATACAAGTGAGCATATGCAAGGCAGTTATATAAGTAAGTGTCTCCGGTTACCAAGAACCATGTAATTAATACAGGGTGGCTAGACTAATTATGAGTTTGGAAAGGAAAGAAATGAGAAGTAATCTCCCTTGAGAATGGAGTTCTGTGTAACAGAATATAAAGTTTTTATTTCGGACTTTATTACAGGGAAGGGAATGATTAATTTTCAAACACCATCTCTCATCTTGAAATAAAACGTTCCAAATGACTATCTTATGAACCTCATTCTTAGGACCTCCTCTGTGCTCAGCCCAATACGAAGCAGCTTACAGGTTAATGTGCCCATTAAGCCTCCCTAGGGCGAGGTCCTTCTCAGCATCGCTGGCTGCAGGAGTATGAGTGAGGAGCTGTGCACAGGATTTTGCTGAATAAAAGAGAGTTTGTGCTTTGAAAGTCATAACCAGCCTGCCCCTCTCCCCATCAACCTCTTCAATTGAAAGTTGGTGGCTTGTCTCTTCGCCCCGTCAAGCTTCAAATGCTTTTCCTCTAACCCTGATAGGGAAATGTCAAGTTTTCGGCAGAGGGGGAAAAGTTCCTCAATTATGCATCTAAATATACTTGTTGCACAAAAGAGCCCCAGTGCTGGTTTGCTAGAGTCGGCTTTGAGGGACAAACTTTGGCTCTCACTACCCTGAGGACAAAAGCAGGCACACACTCTGCAGCAGCCCCTGGCATGGCCCTGTCAGGCCAAGCATTCATGTCGGGAGGGTGGAATTTCCCTGTCACGCAAAACCATGGCAGGGTCAAGAGGCAGATATACTAATCAAAGAGCAGAGTGGGATCTTTCCATGCCTTCTGCCTGGCTTTGAAGACGGGGGAGGTGAAGCTGTCCTTGTGGCAGGTTCCAATGGAATGAAATGTCCAGGCAGAGTAAATTCATTCCACTAGTGGATTGCCCAGCAGATGGACAAAGCAATTAACAATAAACAAACATGTGCGAATGCCTATTCCATGCATGGCATTAAGACAAGAGCTTGTTAGGGATGTAAGAAGGGAGCAACGTCCTGTCTCAATGAGGGCATAAGCCCAGACACTCATGGGTAACCATACATCGCAGCATGTGGATGCCCTGTGGCTGACGGTTGTCTACCCAGTAGCCATTCCTGCTTCTCACCTCCTAAGAGAACTTTTATTTTGTCCAATTATCAAGTGGCTATATGTGTTTTTCTAAAGGCTGAGCTTCCTCACAGCCCTAGGGGGTGAACCTTGACTGGTCAAAATCAATGGCTCTGAATTCTGCCTGCACATTAGAATCACATGGAGAATCGTTCAGAAATTCTGATAATTGGACCCCAGCCCCCAGACTCTGATTTAATTGATAAGAGATAGCTCCCTAAATCCAATCATTTGCAAAGTTCCCCAGCTGATCTTAATGTACTACCAAAGCTGACAACCAATAGTCTAAGTCAACAAAATTATTTCATTCACTCCTTAATGATTGGCGTAGGATTGGTCATGTGATTCAGTTCAGGTTGAAGATGTGCTCGGAGGCATCCAGGAAATCTTTCCATAGGTTTGAAAAGGCAAAAGGAAGAAAGGAGGTTGTGTGCCCTTTCTCCTTTCCCAAGCTTTGGACGGTGTTTTGAAAGGAGGGAAGTTTGAACAGGTGCAAGCAACTTTCAACAGTGAAGGGAAAAGTCAACAAGGACCAACACCCAGAGGAAGGCAGAAGAGAGACATGGAAGAAAATTGGTCCATGATGACACTGTTGGACTGATGAAGTAACCAAAACTGCAACCTCCCTACCTCTAGACCAGTGGATCTAAAACTTGGTTGCACATTGTAAACACCTGGAACATTCTCAAAAATACAGATGCCTGGAGCTCACCCCAGAAGATCTGATTTAATTGGTAAAGTGATGAAATGTGATCATCAGGATTTTTAAAACACTCTCAGTTTGTTATGTTTGAGAACTACTACTCTAAGATTTCTTATTGAGTGAGACAATAAATTTCCCATTGCTTAAGTCAACAGTTCTCAAAGTGTGTTCCCTCTGGCCAGCACATCAGCAACACCTGGGAACTTGTTAGAAATGTGGTTTTTAGATTCTCTTCCCTTTCCTGCTGAATTAGAAAATTTGGGGGTGGGAGACAGGGAGAAGCAATCTGTGGTTCGATAAGCCCTCCAGGTGTTTCTACTGCAGGCTACAGCTTAAAAACCACTGGGTAAAGATTCCTGGCTCCTTGCTTTCTGTTACTTTTAGCCTAAAGCATCTTAACTGATACAGAAACTCAGAGGAAAAAGGAATGTCTCAGCTGATGGGATTTGGATAGATGCGGTGGAAGGGAATGGTATTTGTAAACTTCTCATTTAGAATTTTTACAGCATATTTAAAAAGCGGGAGGAGAGGAGAGAAGCAGCAGGACACCAATCCAGTGGAGGCAGAGGAGTTTCTGAAGAGTTGAAAAAAATAAATCTAAAAACACAGGTTAGAGCTATATTCCTCAGGACCTTGAGTGAGCAGTTAAAGAGATACTATCTTACCCTGTAGGTAATAGGAAGCCACTCGAGAATTTGAAAGAGAATATTTTCTCTTTCAAAAAAATAAAATAGCAAGGGGAAAAAAACCAAAAGTGATCTTTTACGATGATTAAACTGGATGTGTAAATTGAGTAAATTGAAAGAAAAAGAGAAGCAAGGTGCGGGGAGACCAGTTTGGAGACCATCACAGCTGCACGTAAATTCTGGTATCGCTCCTCCACATCTGAAATATGGGCTCTGAAGAGTAAGAAGTGTCCTCATGTAGACCCTGGAACTAATGCTGTTTGGAAGTGGGACTCAGGAAGACTACCCTTCAACTTCCACTCTCCCAAGAACCGGAGAAGAAAAATAGTAATGAGTTTCCTCCACAAATGGTCACTCTACAGAGTACTGGTTACCAGCAATGCAAGGCCCCACCTGTTCCCTGAAGGTGGTGAGGATAAGGTGAGTCATTCCCTAGGAAACAAAGAGGATAGGGATTGGGTCACGGTGGGAGGTCTTGCCTGCTGTGAGTGCTGTTTCTCAAGTTGGGCCAGAAATAACCCCGCTGGAAGACAGTAGAATTATCTGTCTGCCTCATGGGTTCTGATTTTTGTGCTGGTGGCCACCCAGCCTGAAGTGCCAGGCACCACAGCACATAACTTGCAGGTTTTTCACTTGGCTGATATCAGTGATATGACCCCTCTCACACTGCCAGTACTAGAGCCAACTGGGTGGCCATCACCCTTGAGAGTGGCTCAAAGTCATCTAGGTTTTGGGGAATTCATTTTATCAGGAAGGCTTCAGTGTTGGATGTGAATTAAAATAATGTAAACCGACACATGTTTAAAATACATTCATCCTTTTCAGATAAAGAGTTGCCTTTTTGAGTTAGATTTTCCCCAATATTTTATTATGAAGATTGTCAAACACAGAAAAGTTGCAATAATTGTATAGTGAACAAGTGACATTTTACTATATTTTTTTTTTTACCATGTATCTATCCAACTACCCAACTCTATCCACACATCAGTTCATTTAATTTCTTTGATACATTCCAAAGTAAGTTGTGAACATCAATATACTTCACCCCTAAGGACACCAGGATGCATAATTTAAAACAGAGTTCAATACTTGCTTACTGTTCCGTTTTTTAGGTTAAATTTACTTTGAATAAAGTGTACAAATCATCTTAAGTGTACTATTCCATGGGTTGCTAATTACCTTCTACTTATATTTGTATTTTAATACAACTAATATTAATTAGTGTGTCCTAAGCACACCTGGCTACAGCGTTATTATCAGTTGTGCAACAAGAAGTAAGCAGATAACACAATGGGATATATTAATAGCATCTTATAATTTTTGCATCATAAAATGTGGGTGCTTTTTCATCTGACTTTTATGAGATAATAAATATTGTGCAGTATTAGAAGTCAATAGTGATTAAAACGTGAATCAAAAATGTCCTCCCATCCTTCTTCTAATCTCTGGATAGGTTTACTGGTGGATTCCCTGAAATGACAAGGTGATCTGGTTAAAAAAAAAAAAAAAAAATTCCTTTGTTTGCAAAGGGCCTCCGTGTGAGCCAAGGTTTTCTCAATATTGTGTGACTTAAACCAAACACATCACTAAGTCCGGTGCTGAGGCTGATGTGAGACACCAGGTGCCATTATAACTCCTGATTTTCAATGTTTATGTTCTTAAAGAAAGCCTCCAATTGACTGACAGGTTACCAGGATGAATGGAAAATTTCAAAACAGAATTTTTAATAAATTTTTGCCTATTGGTGCTTTACATAAAATAAGACTTTACTTGAAAACAAAATCCAATGTTAAAAATAAGTTTGAAAACCACTGAATCTGATCCATCTCCCTCTGCCTATTGATGAGAAAACTGAAGCATGAGGACCAGAACCCTTGCCCCTCTGGGTCCTAGTCCCTTTCCACTATATACAATGAAAATTGAATTCATCAATATTTATTGTACATGATTATGTGCTCAGCAATGTGGGGGTTAGAAAAGTAGACTAAGATGTGGTATCTTCCTCACTCCAGACACTGGCCCCAGAGAAGAGCTTATATTTCTGATGAAGAACAAAGACTAACATGGGTAAAACAAGGCAGGGATCTTGTAAATTCTAAGCTGTACGGACCACAGAAGCACTACATGAATCCAGAGAGGGGGACTCAATAGCTGGTAAATGAAGTCGTGTAAGGAAAGGGGAGGTGGGGACAGGTACTTGGCTGGGCAGTCTAGGATGTGTTTTGTGTGCAGAGACTTGTAGGCCCACTTGCACAATGTTTATCCGACAGTACCTGTGGGAGCTGTTTAAGCTAATTGTTCATTTCATTTACTGTGGGAACATTCTGATTCCTCCACATTTCCATTGACCTGCTCTCCAGACCTTCGGATTCACCTTCTAATTTGACCAATGCCAACTCTAAATAAAGTCAAATCTACAGGGAGCCCATTATGCTAATCTAGACAGGATTTCTTTCTTTCTTTTCTTTCTTTCTTTCTTTCTTTCTTTCTCTCTCTCTCTCTCTCTCTCTCTCCCCCTCTCCCCCTCTCTCTCTCCCTCTTTCTTTCTTTCTTAACTTGAGAATGGAAAGTGTGAGCATAGGGACAAGATAACAAAAACAAGTTTTTCTAAAACAAGATAAAAAATCTTGCTGCAGAATGGTAAGAAATGAAACTGCTATCAGGATCATGTCAAATCCAGACGGAGGAGAACAGCAGCTGAGTCCAGTTAGCTTTGCACAAAAGTCTCCCAGTAAGACGTTTGCCTTCTAAAGTGATAAGCATTATCCGTATTACAAAGATTATTTAATTTTCTAAGATCTTGGTCTTTGGCATTGTTCAGATTCAGTTCCCTAATACTGGAAGCTCCAGGCCTCCTGGTTCACTGCTTTGAAAATCTAAAACATATGACCAGTAAATTTTAGTGAACTCAACAAGAAATCCTGCTTATTCAAAATTACCAGTCAATTCAAATGTCCTACAATATATGTGGAGTGCCACATGTTCAAAGACTAGAAGATTTAGATGTTGTTTACCCAAGCAGCTCGCTGGGATGGCAGGCCAGGCATGAAAAATGTCGATGCTGAGTCCTTCTGTAACTGTACACTGCCCTCATTCCCAACCTGGAACTGGCTGTTGATATTCAATAGTGCCACAGGGCCCCAGAAAAGTGCTTAAATCACCCTGCTTGCTCTAAGCACTCCAAGCTGCCTTTTGGGCACCATTGCTTGTAGCTATGCAGCCCCAAGAATGCTAATTAGGTCATTCACAAAAAGCAGGTGCTCTCAAACAATTTGGACATTCCCAAAAGTAAACCCTGCTGTCCTAAACTTGTGCTTTTTTGGTTGGAAAGTCAGGCCATGCCTACATTAACACTGGTGTCTGCCCCTAAAAAGCAAACCAAAAATTCTACCACAATTCTTATATCTAAGTGCCAAATTGAGCACTATCACCTGATGTTTTATTTCTGCATTTTCTAACTGTCTCTGGACAATATTTATACAAGCTCAACATCTTGCAGAGGCAAATGTCTAAGTAAACATTATCATGGGATGGTGTGTTCATGAAGAGCCAGGACAGTTATTGTTTGTTGAGAATGGGCAAGTTCAAAGGGAATTTACTACTTCCATGATCAAGGAAGACTCAACGAAGAATTTAGGTACACACAAAAGAAAATGTGTTTCAATTTGGGGCAAGATGAATCTTTAATTCTATATGAGAAAGTAAACATCAGGGTCTGATGTCACTCCGCGGTGGCTCCATCATACCGGTGCATCTCAAAGGTTTTCTAGCAGCAAGCAAGGTGCTCCAGGAATGCAGGAGGGGGACTGCATGTCTGGTTATAACTTAACCAATTTTCTTCAGCACTAAGTTTATTCTTTGCCAGTTTAGAGAAGCCTCCTCATAATACTTTGGAGCCAATGTATCCTTTTGTACACACTGCTGAAAGGAAGTGAGAAACTAAAGACATCAGAATTCAATATAGTTCCTTATGAGTTCTGAGCATAAGCCGGGGTCCCTAGCGTCTGCCTGGAGCTGACAAATTGAATTAACCAGCTTCCTGGAAGCAGCAGGTGACCAACTCCATTAAGCCGGTCGACATTTGATTGTCATCATTGACTGATGAGCTATTCATGGAATTCCTTCTCTCTTAGAGCTTTCAGTCACTTAAGTCCCTATTATGCATCATGTATGCAGCCCACATGAAGATAACATGGCTTGATTCTCTTTGATGGAGCGAGATAATGCTCCTGAAATTGATTACATTGGTGGTCCAACCTTAAGTGAGAGTTGAGCTTATGATATCGATCTCAGTTACAAAGTGTTTCTTTAATCACTTGATTAGCCATGCTTTGAGATATGTAAACTGCTTCCTGTCCCTACGCTGAACATTAGAACTAAATCCCAGGTCCATTTCTAAAATGATTAGGGCCAGAGGTAGTTATGGTCAGTGGTCCAAGGACTACAGACCCAATCCTCAAAGACAGATCAAGATGCCCTGTAGACATTGTGAGGGAAAAGTGATAGGGATAGGATGAAAATGAGTACAAATGCTGTCAGGCAAATAGCCCCTCAACCACAACAGATTAGATGTGTCCTTCCAAAACACTCAGGAGCCGTCTTGCCAACAGGGTGTTTAACAGTAAACAGCCCCTCCATCCACAAGGAATTAGAGCAGCTTCAGAATGAGGAAGGTCCACAGACGAGGAGATGCCCAGGCTTAGAACAGGACCCCCTGGCCAGCTCCAGGAATCTGATATGAGACTGGTCCCTGCAGATGGGTCAGGAGAGCAGCACCAGAAAACCTCATGGCTCTTGGGCTCACAGACCCCTTCGTAAGTCACTCCCAACCGCCTGAGAAACAGCACACTGGCCAGTGGCTGGTGGGACTCACAAGTCCACCCCACTGACAAAGCCTGAACCTCCCAGTTGAGTCCTCAGTCATGTTTCACTTGGGCTTTCAGTGCAAGGAGCTTCTGCTCACTGAACATTTTCACAGCACAGAGAAAGGTCCCGAATCCTCAGAATTACGGTTGTTGTTGTTTATGTGTGTGTTTAATCTATCAAGGGCATTAAGACGGAGGAACTTTACAAAGAGCTAGAACTCTAGAGTCAGAGAAACCTAAGTTCAGATCTGGATGTTGCCACTTACTAGCTGCTTGACCTTGAGCAAGTTATCTTTCCCATAGATAACTCTATCCGCAAAATGAGAGTCGTAATAGTGCTTGCCTTGTAGGTATTCCAACCATTTGAGAAGCAGATTAGCTGGAAAAGCCCACTCATGGAACAGTGCCTGTCACACAGTAAGTGCTCAGTGCCACATGGTTAATATTGCCCTTTTTATCTGCATAGTTTTCTCAAAATCTAAGTCTCTCTCTCTTTCTCTCTCACACACACATATACACACATAGAGTCTGCTTCCTCTCTCCTCTAACCCCAAGTTCTCTGAAAAATGCAAATTCTTAATTATGCACAATATAGGGTGTTCTTTATTACTAAAACCTATGAAGACCAAAATATTTAACAAGTGCTCAATATACCCAAAGTACTGAGGTAGATGCTATGCCAGGTGCTTGAAAGATGGATTCAAAATTTATATTGAAAATTTGGGGAATAGAGTTGGATATAAAATCTGAGGTACAAAGACCTCTCTTGTTCTTTTTCCAAGCAGTTCCTGAAATCCTATCTTCTCTATACAAGCTTCCTTAAATAGGAAGGGAAGCGAGTGCTGTTGGAAATCTTCCATGAGCCATTTCCTCACTGCAGATACCCAGACCAAGGCTTTAGTCCCTACGATGAATGAGGGGAGGGGTGAAAATAGAACTTGAAGCTCATGGAGAAAATGTAGGAACATTTACGGTTATTTGTGACTTAACTGTGTATCAAAAAATCTTAATACCACTATGCCGGACACCTACCCTAGCCTCGTGAAGTGCATGCATAATTTTCCTCTTTGAAGGTATCACTATCGAGTAGTGGCCTTTTCTGAGGACTTGTCATCTTTAGGATCCAGCTGGAAACCAAATAGACAGAAAGGAGAATAAACTTACAGACCGCTGTGGAGAGAACAGAGTATTCACACCCTTCCCTCGATCCCCAAAGCAATATATAGGAATATTATACCTATGAAAACAGACATCCACATACACCACACAAATATATCATGCCCTTGTTCTTGGCAGGCACCCAACTAGCCCCAGCTGCAGCCTTAAGCAAAGTCTCTTAGCAGCCACTTGTGGTGGCCATGAAATACGATCAGACGAGAGTCAGATTCCTTATACCTGTGCAACTTTGAAAACACAGGTCCTAGAGAAACCAATGAATTTATCCTTAGGTTGCCTATTATTCAAAGAGTGAATGACTGTAAACGATTTTCTCTCTTGGCATAGATTCATAAACTGGTATCAACCAAAGTTAAAGTGGGGACTTTCTGAGAATGTGTGGATGACATTAAGGGAAATTTAACCACATGACAACCTTGCTTAGGTTGACAGAGATGTTCAGAAGAGGACAGGCCAGCACATGCCAAGCCCTGAGACTCCCAAAGTGATGAGGAGAGCATAGAAAATTCAGCCCAGCTTCTGGAGAGGATGTATTTCCATGAATCTAAAACTCCATGTACTTATTCCTATCCACTAAGGCACTGCAGTATTTTAGTTAAATTCAGTGTGTATATATTTAGTCACTGATGTGAGCCAAAGGGTGGTGTGTGTTTGAAGTGCATGAAGTGGTGAGGGGAGGTCAAGGGAGGTCAGAAGAAGTGTGAGGCATAACTCCTACCTTCCAGAGTTTACAATCCCCTAATAGTCTGACGTGCGCCCACCCACCCCCTCACACACGCAGGAGAGAGAAATCAGGAGGGACTAGAGAAATCTCCACAGAGGACAGAGACTTCATCTGGGACTTGTTGTTCATTCATTCATTCATTCATTCACCAAATAGTCCCATCCTATGCTCCACAGTGTGCCAGGCACTAGAATTTATGGTGTGAGCAAAACAGGATCCTGTACCTGTTTTAGTGGAGCTTATCAGCCAAGGGACGCCCAGACTTCCATAACATTCTTTATACAGCCAAGGGTGGCAGTTCCTGCATCCTTGCTCTCCGTCTTTGTATGCTCCATCCAGTTGGTCTCTGTGTCCATTCCTCTTGGCGCTTCCCCAGTATCCTTCGTAAAGGCTCCCATTTATCGAGGGCTTACCAGGTGCTAAAAACCTCACATGCATTATCTCACTGAATCTTTGAACCAACATTATAAAGTCAGTGTGCTTATCTTCACTTGGAGCTTAGGGATCAGGCCCAAAGAGGTTAAACTTTTATCCAAGTTACACAGTTTGGATGGATTCCAATGCAAACCCCTCAGATTCCAAACACAATGACTCTATGAGGTATTTCTTAAAAATCTAGTTGTACAGCTCACGGCCTTCAATGAACAAGCATTCTGTTATCACCTCCATTAGGATAAAGAAGAAAATGGTGTCGGTGGATACAAGGTTTTAAAAGCTTCCTTTTGTGGCTATCAAAAAGTAGTTAACCCAGCCAAATGACAATTATGCCTTTTTTTTTTCTCCTTGGCCAATAAATGAACAAATACTTGTTCTTTCTAACACCCAAAATTTAAACAAACAAATTCTATGTTTAACCTTATATGGCTTTTTCATCTGTGCTCTGAAACATCAGCTTCTTCCTCCTGAGGTCCCTAAAAAGGCTGATCTAGAGAAAGAGCTGATGTTTGCTACAAAATGCTGGTTCCCAGGTACCCCGTCTCTCCCTTTCCACTAAATGCTCGACATCAAGAGCCACCACCAACAGCATCTTGCCAGCGATGCTCCCAGAGCCTCAGGACCCTCCTGCAGACTGGCTGCTCCACGCCATCCTCCCAACGGTGACCCCGCACAGGGGCCAACCCGTCACAGTGCCCTGACATTTTCCGTGGCTTCTTTTAAGGAACAGCTGGGCCATAATAGAAGGTAACTCAGGGATACCCATACGTTTGACAGGAGCCCGTATTTTAAACAGGGCGGACACTAAATCCATCCAACTCTGGAATGTTACTACTCTCTCAGGAACCCAAGAGAAGTTTCTGATGCTGATCTATAAATCTCCCTGGCCTAAAATAGCCAAAATTAGTTTCTGCACCATGGGAACATAAAAATGATATGGCTTTTTTCTTTGACATGTCAGTTAATAAAGAGTGGGAGGTGGGGCCCGGATGCTGCCTGCCAGGTTACTGAAGGGTTTATTCGTTAAAAATGGGAAGCACTTTAATTACCTGTTTGGTTTTTTGTCATATGTGTTATGTTTTTTTTTTTTAAATAGGTCCTATGGACACTCAGGAAATTATATCATTAATTATGCCTGTCAGGATGCTATGTGGCCTAAAGTAAATTAAAATTTTTTGAAGTTTTTTTCTGTTCTGTTTTTAGTTTTAAAACTTCTTTTAAAATATTGTTTTCATATTTCTATAGTCTCTGCAATAAGTACTTCATTAATGAAGGGAGGATTTTTTTCTGTTATGCATAATTTAACAAAATAACTGCAAAATCTGTGTGTTTTACTTTGGAACTTATTAATTATTGGCTTGCTTAACAGAAAATTTACTTTCTCAAAGTATGTGTTACTTACCCTAATATTAACGCTAATTTGCATTCCTGACATACAGTAGCCATGGGGGAAGAGAGGAGATGACACAAAAGCCTAAATGGTGCAGGGAGAGAGCTGGAGGGTTGGGACCACAAATACTGGAAAGCATCCCCTACTTATTTACGGAGACAGAATTACACACTGGGAGCACCTCCTCCCTGATGCTAAGACCCACTGGCATTTGCAGCCAGAGAAGACTGATAATATAATACAATTCAAGCAGTTCTAGGCTAGCAGTCAAAGAGTGGGTAACCCTCCCTGGCCAATGCAGAGAACAACATCCTGGCTTTTAGTCATACACTGCCTAATTGTCCCAGATCCTACCTCCCACTTGGTTCCCCTTTGTATTGAGAAGTCAAGGGAATGGTTCTCATTGTCTTTGGGAGATAAACTCTATATGTAATAGGCTTAGAAGAGAGTCTCCACCATGTATCCAACCTAGAGCTAGTTTGAAGGGACCTCCCCCAACCCCACCCAGGGAAGCAGCCATACAGATTCTCAGACAAACTGGAAGAGGGGATAATTAGAGCCCTCTGGATTTGGGAGAAGAAAAATTTAGCCAATATACTCTAAAGCCAGCAAGATCCTTCTAGCTCTGGAGGGCTCTCACCCCAACCATAGCTCAATGGTTAGCATCCATGATCACTGCCATTCTTGCTGGAGGGCGCAGCAAGACAAAAGTCTGTTCTTGAATAAGGAGGGTGCCCTCTAACCCACTGTACTGGCTTCAAAGAATGGATGAGACCCTGAAGTACACTGCTGGTGGGAGTGTAAATTAATACAACCTTCCTGGAACCTTACTTGGCATAATGTACCAAAATGTATTAAAATGTTCACACACACTAAATCAGAAATTTCCCTGTTGGGAATCTACCTTAAAGAAATAATCAGAGATGGGAACACAGATTTATATTCAGGAATGTTTATCACCACATTATCATAGCAAAAAAGAAAAGAAAACAAACTAAGTGTCAACAATAGGAGATTGGTTAAATAGATTCTGAGACATCTGTATTGTGGAATTTGAAAGGGCTGTTAAAAGTCATGTTTTGAAAAATACTTAATGGCATCGAAAAATGTCCATGTTAAAGGTAACTGAATTAATGGATTATGGTGATTTTTATATAGTTGTCTGTGTTTTTCAAATTTTCTACTATCAGCAAGAATTATTTATATTCACAAAAAAATACATTATTAAAGAACAAAAAGAAAGAAAAAATGCTGTATTTAATCTAAATCTTCAACCAAACAATGATTTGGGCTCCACATTCTTCTCAAAGACGGATGGAGGACCCTTTTGTATTTGAATGGAAGATCATCATCCATTAGTGTTGGAGAGCTGCACTGAAGCTGACATTAGTGCAGTGTTCTAGCTCCTCTTGCACACAGACAATCTCTTCCGGAGGAACCCAGGAAGGCATCCTACTGATACTATAGACAGTGAGCTATAGGCGAACACTACAACCAAATTTTTTGCAGAGACCAGTGCCAAGTTCAGAAAGTGGCCAAGCTCAGAAGGGCTGGTTTTCCTCTTGAACTTTTTAAAGGCTGCCTAGCAAAGGTCCCACCAATATTGATGGTGGCCTTAGACTGAAAGGGCAGAACACTAGTCATTAAAACAGAGCCAACTGTCCCACAGCACTTGTCGCCAGTGTAATTGGTGTCTTGCTTTCCCATGACCTATTCCAGGAAAAAAATTGTTTGGTTGGGTTTGGGGTTTTTGTAAACTGCAGTGACCCTTTCAATGAAGGTCCATATCCTCCTCTCCTTTAGTAAACTCAATATGTATTTGTCAGAAGGCCATTTCCCCCTGCCACCCTCTGAGTTTACATGAGGGCTATGCATGTCACATCACATGGGGGCATGTGGATGAAGATAAAACTTCCCAAACATAAAAAAGCTCCATCTTTAGCCAAATCCCAGGCACACTTTGCCAAACACTTTCCCCTGAAATTTTCAAGGCCACGTGTGTGAAAGGGAAATTTAATCCACATGTTTCTGATCCATATGTACACTCAATGCATCAAAATATCATCTCTTTGAAGTCCAAATGGCCTTTTTATAGACTTATTCTTTAGGAATGGAAAGTTGTGCTTGGCCAAGAACTAAAAAATTCAAACCCTCCAAAGTCCAAGTTCCTTTCAAAGTTCCCAATCTGGGAGATGGAACCAGGCTTTGAAATACACCCTCTATCCCTCCAGCCACCCCAGTATGACTGTAAATCATGGAGTACTTCTTTCCACCATGACTTCTCAGTCTTGATCACTTCGTTAGTGGAGGCTTCCACTGAAAGCCAAGTAGTTAAGAGCTATCTTCCAGGGAATTACCACAACAGTGCTATAAGGAAGAGTGCAGAGAGAAAGGGCTAGCTCCCAGGCCCCCTCCAGGAACCTGAGAAGGAAATCGAGTGATTGGCCAGGAGTGACAGAGTGTTTGAGGGCAGAGCCAACAATTCAGTTTCAACTGCAAACCCAGGGTGAGATCCCAGGCTTTCCCTGAGAATCTTCACAGTAAAGCATCACAGTTGGAAGATCTGGATTCAGAGCTTCCAGGATTCTATTCCCAAATGTTCCATAGCAGACACTGCTCCAAACCTCATGATGAACAAATGGGACTGCGGGCCCATGTAGCCTCTTTAAATCTCCTATCTGAAGATGATTTGAAACATAAATCAATGCTGTCAAAACGGAAAGCTGGGGAAGAGGATTGGGAAAGATGTGAGAGAATTATCCACTTCATGCAATGTTTTCATCAAGCTAAGCCCTCCCCACCAGCTGGGCTCCAAGTTGCTAGTAGTCAGTGGGCCAGAGAAGGGTGGGGTTGTCTGAGTTAAGCAGAGAGGATCCCCTCTTTGCCCCTGAATTCCTCTCTAGACAGTAGGTCCCTTGAAAGCAGTTCTCTGGCTATTTATTGTCATATCCACCACAGTATTTGGCATGTGGTGGTCACTAAACTTATATTGAATAAATTGAGTGTGGCTATCTAGATAAAAGTTAATAGATTCTTCTATTGTTCCTTTGAACATCCCTTCTACCTCTTTTCACTCACTTGTACATCCAGAATCTGACTGTAGAAAAATTATCAGCACCATCTCCCCAATGTACCAGCCATTAAGCAATATTTAGTAAAAATAAATCAAATCTGTATCTTAAGCAATTTGCTTACCCTCTATCATTAATCACTTCAAGTGGGCGGATGAATGGTCATTTGCAAATGGGTGTAGAACAGAGGGAATGTGGACTGCAAATTCCGTTAAGCTTGCCTTCTTAAGATAATAACCGAAAATGTTTATCAACTCAAAGATAATGCATCTAAAAATATCCAGCTATGTCTACATTAGGGAGTGAGGAAAATGGTGGCTTGTTATAGTCTCCCTTTTTAGGCTCTCTAATGAACTTCACCAGCAAAACCATAATGGTCTACCTTTGAGCACATAAAATCAACACTGAGTTCAAATTGTTTTTAGAGATTTACTTACTAAAGCTCTGTCAGTCTCCAGGCTTGACATGGAAGAAATAAATGCTCCGCATCTCTCAGCTTTCTTGGTGGAATTTACATCTGCAAATTTTCTGTAAGCTGAAAATTGGAGTAAGCTAGCTAGGCATCCATTTCTTCGTCAAATAGTGTATATTGCCATAACTACCATATGTTTTAGAGAACCCAGTTATGTGTTACTTCTGTTATCCAGATGGGAAAAGCAAAACAGGTGGACTCTTACATAATATGCCAACAAGCTGAATTTAGAATGTGAAGGTCAGCATCTCCTGCCCATGGCTGAACCTCTGAGAAGTATCATATCCCGAAAGCTCTTCCTTCCTCTTAGTCTCAGGGGACCGTGAGAGACCTTTGGAATGATCTGGTTCTGTGGCTTCTCAAACACTGCTTGGCATCCAATCCTTTCTTTCCATCAAAACCTTATGCAAATGCCCTCTATGTAAAATCCATATTCTCTGGGGGCACTCTGGTTGAAGATCAAGTTGTGGGATAGTGAGAGGCCCCTGTCTACTTGATTCTGTAACAACCCAAAGACTTATAGAGCTTCTCAAAGCACAGTTGAAAAGCTGTTAAATAGGTCATTCCTCAAAGCCCAAAAAGGTGAAATGGCTTGTCAAGGGTCTCTCAGCTAATGAGAGAACCCAGCCTGAACCCCGGGTGTCCTAACTCTGTGTCGAGTACTTTGCCCATTACATTACACTGAAATCTAGCAAGGGAAGAGTAAACTAAATCAGCAACCCCATCACTACTGCATTGTATGAGTCAACAATAAAATGGTTAATGTATGGAAAAGAGAAGCTTCTTGGATGAAGATAAAATGATAAATAGGAGGTAGTGTAATAGTTTAGATCAGGAACTGGCAAACTTTTTCCATAAACAGCCAGAGAGTAAATAGTTTATGCTTTCAGGCCATTCGGTTTCTGTCATCAGTATTCAACTCTCATTGTAGCCATAGACAACATGTAAACAAATGAGTGTGGCTGTGTTCCAATAAAACTTTATTCATCAACTCTGAAATGTGAATTTCATATAATTTTCACATGCCACAAAATATTATTCTTTTTATTTTTGCCCCCATATATTTAAAAGCATGATAAACCACTACTAGCTCACAGGCCACAGAAAACTAGGCAGATAGCTGGATTTGGCCCATGGACTGAAATTTATCAACCTCAGTTCAAAAGAAAACTTGTTCCACAGAACTTAAGCACAACTGAGTAGAATGTGCAGGTTCTTTGAGAAATGCTGAGCACATAGCTCTTTGAAGAGCTCAGGCAATGCAGTTATTCCCTGAACATTAGCATCTGGGTTGCTTTTCAGTCAAGGCTTGGAGGCCTAGTAAAACTCCACTGGGGAAAAAAATCATGTCTCCTTGCCTTTGAATGAGATCGCTGTGGGATCAGTGCAGTGAGGGACTGGACCCTGGGGACAGGATTCCACACATCTGTTGCTAGTGTCGCTTTAAGCAGATCACTACAACAATATCTCATTTCACTCTACTCCTAGGTGCAATCCTAGGAGGCTGGAAGTCACTTACTTGGTTCTTAAATCAGAATCATTAGTTCATTGGCTGGCATGCTTATAACCATCATGGTATTACTAACAAGGGTAAATAAGGGAGTGTCCATGTGCCACATTCCATCTTCAGGGAACTGGATGAGATTTTCCCATGGAAACAATTTTAAGAATAAGTAGTAATGTAACTACTACATTAAACAAGCATAAGTCATGGGATTTATGCTTAAGTAAAACAACTTACTCAGTGAGGTTTAATTGGTGTATACTCCTGGATGAAGACTTGGACAGTATCATGACTTTTATAATAACGTGTAGGAAATATGAGTACACACAATCCATCATTTCAAATGTCCAATCCCATCTATGTAAACTTCAGTTATGCTACAAAATTAAGACTTCTTCCCCTGCCCTTCACCCCTACCCCAAGCTAGGACCTACATAGGCAAGAAGCCTATGGTCAGGAAGTGGGCTAAAGATAATTGCTTCCTTCTTCCATAGCCCGGGACTTTCATTCCTCCCTCCTCAGCTTGCTAAGTGTGCTTCCTGAACGCTCTGAACTAGAACTCCTGCCAGAAGTAAAGGAAAGAGGGCAAGTACATTTTTACTTGACTGATAGTATTGTGAAGCTTTAGCATTGTCAATCTCTGGACCTGAAAGACATCTAAGGATGAATCTCTTTCTGGGTTCTTTGGGAATGGTCCATACTACAGATCTGCCACCAGAGGATGCATTTCCATGCCAGCTGGTAGACTAGTCCTTCCTCAGCCCTGAGAAATCCCACAATATGTGCAGCTTCCCTCTGCAGAGGTCTGAGTGCTTAGCTCTCCATGAGGCCCTTTCAGATATGACTTAAGGAGACCTGTGCCAGCTCTCCCTGTTGCAACACCAGTCATCTGCCCCACAGCCCTGACAGTGCTGGGAAACCCACTGCCCCAGCAACCTCCCCTTCACACCCCAGCTCAGGGCAACTAGCTAGTCCATCATTTGCAATTCAGACTTTCCAGATGGGATCAGACATGAGGCCACTGTATCCCCCTAAGCTTTCCAAGGAGTGTCCTGGAAGCCCCTTTCTCTTCATTTGAAGAGAATAGTGAACAACTCCTCTAGAAGACTCCTTTGGGTTGGAACCCACTCTCCCCAAAAATGCTCTTCACAAATCCTCTTCACAAGTGCTCCTCTCCTCAACCCTTTTATACCCTCAATATAGATGAAGGAGTCAAAGCTTTAAGTTTTCAACTGTGTTTTGACCGTCTTGGTCTTACACTTCTGTTTAGAATGTTATTTCTCTTGTCGTCGGGCCTCAGTAGAAACTTCCATTGGACCCTCCTGTTATAGTCATTTAGAAGGACAGTTTATGAGAGCACACTTGCAAGGAAAGGAGGGGAAACCACAGTGTTAACAGCATCACACTACAGAACCTGGCCACTATGGACAGCGCTGCTCCAGTGGAAACATCACACAGCACCAAGGCACTACTTCTCCTGACTGTGACCCACCAATGTACCCCAGGCAACCAGTGGAATATCTATTAGCCCCTGATCAAACTACATTCTTTACTTCTCATATTTCTCATGCTGTCCCCCAATCTGTATTGCCCTCCTCTTTCTTTCTCATCTTAAAATCTCACTGATATTTGTCCTTTAAGGCTTAGCTTAAATGCCCCTCTGCCAGGAAGCCTTCCCTCATAGCCCCCATTTGAGCTCATGTTACATTCTACAAAGGGATCTCCTTAGCAGAAGGATACTCAGCATTTATTTTAAAAAGGAGAAAAAGAAAACAACAAATGCTGGCGAGGATGTGGAGAGATAGGGACTCTCTTACACTGCTGGTGGGACTGCAAATTGGTGCAACCTTTGTGACAAAGAATTTGGAGATTCCTCAAAGAGCTAAAATTAGAATTACCATTTGATCCAGCAATACCATTATTAGGCATCTACCCAAAAGAGCACAAGACATTCTATGATAAAGACATCTGCGCTCGAATGTTTATGGCAGCACAATTCACTATTGCTAGGTCATGAAAACAACCCAAGTGCCCGTCAATTCATGAGTGGATTCTTAAAATCTGGTATATGTTCACAATGGAATATTACTCAATTTTAAGAAATGACAGTGAGTTAGCACCTCTTATATTATCCTGGATTAAGCTTGAACCCATCATTCGATTGAGGTGACACAAGACCCGAAGAATGGGCCCCACTTGTACTCGCCATCAAACTGGTATTGGCGGATTAACACTACGGTGCTCAAATGGTGGGAGCGATCACTAGGGAATTAGGGGTGGTGGGTAAGCCCACATCTGAGCGACGTGGTGGGCACTGTGAAGGGGTGGGACATGCTTGAAAAGTAGTTGGGGAGAGGAATTAGGGGTCTCAATAGGGGAAATGAATTCCTCTAAAACTGTTTTATGTGATTAACTGTACACCTCAGTAAATTCACTGAAAATCATTTAATTGTATACTTAAAATGGAGTAAATTCATGATATGTAAAGGATACTTCAATAAAGGAAATAAAATTTTTAAAAAATCCCAAATAAAATGCTAGCAAATTGAATTCAAGAGCACATCAAAAGAAATACATACCGAGATCAAATGGGTTTTATCCCAGGGATGCCAAGATGGTTTAACATATGTAAATCAATAAATGTGATTCACTGCATAAACAAAAGCAAAAACAAAGACCATATGATCATCCCAATCAATGCAGAAAAAGCATCCAATAAATTCCAGCACCATTTCATGATAAAAAAAAAAACCCTCAACAAACTAGGCATAAAAGAATCATTCCTCAAAATTTTAAAAGTCATACTGACAAATCCACAGGCAACATAATACTGAATGGAGAAAATTTGAAAGTATTTCCCCTAAGAACTGGAACAAGACAAGGGTACCCACTGTCACCACTTTTACTTAAGAAAGTTCTGGAAGTCCTAGACAGAGCAATCAGGAAGAAAAAGAAATAAAGAGTATTCAAATTGGGAAAGAGTATGTCAAACTATTCCTGCTTGCTGATGATATGATCTTGTATCTACACAATCCCAAAGACCCCACCAAAAGACTCCTAGAACTGATAAACAAATTCAGCAAAGTATCAGGTTGTAAAATCAATGTATACAAATCAGTAGCATTTCTACATACAAATAACGGTCAAGCTGAAAGTCAAATCAAAGACTCAATACATTCAAAATAGCTACAAAGAAAATACAATACTTAGCACTATACTTAACTACAGAGGTGAAAGATCTCTACAGGGGAACTATGAAACAATGATGCATGAAATCACAGATGACATAAATAAATGGAAAAACACCTCATGCTAATGGGTTGGTAGAATCAACATTCTTAAAATGCTCATACTGCCCAAAGTGATTTACAGATTGAATGCAATCTCCCTCAAAATAACAATATCAAGGCCGGGCATGGTGGCTCATGCCTGTAATCCTATCACTCTGGGAGGCTGAGGTGGGAGGATTGCTCGAGGTTCAGAGTTCAAAACCAGTCTGAGCAAGAGCGAGACCCCATCTCTAATAAAAAATAGAAAGAAATTAGCCGGACAACCAAAAATATATAGAAAAAATTAGCCAGGCATGGTGGCACATGCCTGTAGTACCAGCTACTTGGTAGACTGAGGCAGGAGGATTGCTTGAACCCAGGAGTTTGAGGTTGCTGTGAGCTAGGCTGATGCCATGGCACTCAGCCCGGGCAACAGAGTGAGACTCTGCCTCAAAAAAAAAAATAAATAAATAAATAAATAACAATATCATATATCACAAATCAAAAAAATTAATTCTATGCTTCAATTGTAACAAAAATATAGCAAAAATAGCCAATGTAATCTTAAGGAAAAGAATAAATCTGAAGGCATCACATTACCAGATTTTAAATTCTGCTGCAAGGTTACAGTAACCCAAACAGCCTGTTACTGGTATAAATGTAGAGACATAGACCAATGGAAGAGAAGAGAAAACCCAGATATAAAACCATCTCCCTACAACCAACTGATCTTCAACAAATCAGACAACATACACTGGCAAAAGGAAATCCTATTCAATAAATGGTGCTGGGAAAACTGGACAGCCACATTCAGAAGAGTGAAACAGGACCCCTATCTATCACCATATACAATAATTAATTCAAGATGGATAGGATACTTAAATGTAAGGCATGATACCATAAAAATTCTAGAATAAAATGTAGGAAAAACTCTTCTAGACATGGGATTAGGCAAAGAATTTGTGACTAAGACCTGTAGGCAGCAGAATCAAAAATAAATAACTGGGGCTTGATTAAGTTAAAAGCTTTTGCACAAATTGGTGAAACCTTTGTGGAAAAGAATTGGGAGATTTCTCAAAGAACTAAAAATAGAATTACCATTCGATCCACAATAGCATTATTAGGCATCTACCCAAAAGAGCATAAGACATTCTATGATAAAGACATCTGCACCCAAATGCTTATGGCAGCACAATTCACTATTGCTAGGTCATGGAAACAACCCAAGTGCCCGTCAATTCATGAGTGGATTATTAAAATTTGGTATATATTCACAATAGAATATTACTCAATTTTAAGAAATGACAGTGAGCTAGTACCGCTTACATTATCCTGGATTAAGCTTAAGCCCATTATTCCAAGTGAGGTGACACAAGACCGGAAGAATGGGCCCCACTTGTACTCGCCATCAAATTGGTATTGACTGATTAACACTATGGTGTTCAAAGGGGGGGAGCGAACACTAGGGAATTGGGGGGTGGGGGGTAAACCCACGTCATGATTAGGCCACTTTTAATTGTTCTCTTATTTTTCTCTTTACGTTATGATGAGAGTTTTCCCTTTTGCAATGTCTAGTGTCAAAGAACCAATTAGGTTGAAGCATGAACGTAGGCTACGGAAATCAGGAGTCAATTGGCAATTATTTCTTCCCTTTCATATATATATGTAGATAGAAATATAGGTACAGTTACCATATATCTATATTATATATACTATCTATGAATGTGGGTGTACATTCATTATTATAAATACAATTCTGTATCTTGTCTTTTTCCCTAAAAATAAGCATCTCCCATGTCATGAATTAATCTTCAAAATATCTTACCCAATGAACAATGATATATCCTACAGATACATTATAGTTTATTTAATCATAGGTATTCTACTCTGTTGACAGACTTAGTTGGTTCCAATGTTACAAACGATCCCATAATGAACATCCAAGGATATCAATATTTTTCTAGTGGCTACTAGTTTTTTAGGATGAATCCCTAGACATAGATTCAGTATGAGCAATTATTTGGATATTTGTTAAGGTTCTTGTCCCATATTGTCAAATTGCTCTTCCACCAGAGATGTTTATGAAGACTCCTCCCACTAAACCCAGCAACATTAACTCTTTTAAAAAATATTTACTGACATTACTTTGAATAATATTTAAGGTATGAGTCAGAGATATTTTTTGTTTTCCTTTCTTTTTTCTTTATTTCTATCTTTTTAGGGAGTAGGGAGATAAAAATAGGATTCCTGGTAGAGTTAAAACATGCACAAAATGATCAACCATAGTTTGAAAAAAAAGAGTACATAGTTTTAAAAATGTACACAAGGTTAGTCTATACATTTATTTTCAGGAAAATTTTTCTTAGGGCCCTTCCAGTGATCTTGTGTTAATATTGCTTTTGAATCCCACATGGTCAATTTGACTATTTTTGAGCAAAGAAATTCCTAGAACTTATTTAGGTACTAATGCACTTAAAATAATATGAACCATGGATTAACAATATATATTTAAGCTATAAATAAAATCAAGATAAAGAGTCTGACTCAGACAATAACATAGAAATGGCATGGTTTAAACATTTTGATTTGTACTCTAAATTATGTTTATTTCATTTGTGTCAAAATAAATTTATCCTTTGAAATATGTCAGAAACACACATGTATCCTGGCTATTAATTCTTTGTCTATTATATTTATTGCAATATTTTCTTCTACTGACTTTAAAAATTTTGTTACATTTTACTATCATGAGTTTTAAATTTTGATGAACTTAAATTGTTTAAACTGTTACTCTGTATCTTTCTATTTTTTATTTAAGAACACCTTCTCAGTCTCAACATCAAAAAGAAATTATAATTTAGTGTTACACTTTTGTGATATTAGATTTATGCTTAGTTTATAACCATCTGAAATTTTTTTATGAATGATACATAAAAACTATGTATTTCTAAATAAATAGATAATCCTCCCAAGAACTTATATTATTTTACTCATTTACTTAAAATGCCACTTTTTTCATATATTAAACAACCGTATATGCTTTAGTCTATTTTTAGACTCCATTGGTATAGTTACCAATTTCTGTCCCACTATTACATTATTTTAATTAGTATAATTCTATAATATGCTTGATACATATTAGACAAGGTCATCCCTTCTTGATTTTCTTTTAAAGATTTATTTTGGTTATTTTTACATATTCCCTCTTCTTTATGAACTTTAGAATAGGTTTTAGATTTCCAAAACACACGCTCTTAACTTTCATTAGTATTATATTAAATGCATAGATTATTTTGGAGAACAGACATCTTTAAAGTATTGAGTCTTCCCATTTATGAACAAAGTATTTTTCCTTATTTGTTTAGCTTTTCTTTTATGCGCTTCAGTAAAGTCTTGTCAGGACTGTTCCTAAGTATTTGATATGATTATTGTTACTATAAATAGATTTCTTGTTCTATTTTATATTCTAATTGGCTGTTACTGATGTGACTATAAGTTACAGGTTATTCTATATTGAGCTTACATTTGGCCATCTTTATTAAACTCCCTTACTGGTTTTAAAATTTGTCACTTAGGGGTTATCAGATAAATGCATATATTATCTGCCAATTGTGGCAGTTTTGTAACTTCACAAATTTGAGCTGTTATCCTTATTTTATTACACTGGCTGGGACCTTGAGTTAAAAGTTGAACAGGGTCTTTTTTCTGTCAAAAATGAGCCTGCTACTCATCTCTCACTGTTAAAGATAGTGTTTGCTTTTGGTAGAAACTTTTATAAAGTCAAGGAAGTTACTTTATATTTTTTTGTTTTACGAAAATTTTTTAAATTATTATAAACATGTTGAAATCCTTTAGAATGCTTTTTCAAAATTGAGCGGGATGATTGAACAGTTTTTCCTGCTTTCCTATATTAATGTAGGGAATTCCATTGAAAGATTCCTAATTTTGAAACATTGTTGCGTTCCCAGGATAAATCCAAACTTGGTCATGCTGTATTATCTTTACAGTAAACTGCTGGTTTCAAGTGTTACCATTTTATGTAAACATTTTGTATTTATCATCAGCCTGTTTAAGATAGAAATTCCCTATTTCAAGAAGGTTTGTTAACAGTTGCTGATAAAATAATCTGAGTCTGGGGCTGTGGTGAAGGATTATTGGGGGAAAGTCATTATGTCATCGCCACTTCAATGTCTGTCACTATTTTTTGTCTATTTAGGTTTTCCCATTCTTCTTTGCCAATTTTAGTGCTTAAATCTTCTGTAGAGATAGTCCTCTTATTTATTATTTCTTTAAATCCATGCTTTATTTTTTCTTAATCATAATTTTCAAAGGTTGATCTATTTTATATGGCCTATCAATGAATTAGTTCTTATTTTTTAATTATGTCAATTGATCATTTCAATTTGTTTTATTCATTAATTGTTATATTTATTTTTCTTAGTTCCTTTCTTGGATTCATTTTTGTTCTTTTTTTAGATTGTTGGATTGATTACTTAGTTCTTTTAAATCTTTCTAATTTTTTAATACATGCATTTAAGATGACAAATTTTCCTAGGTATAACTTTAGCTACATATCACAGGTTTTGATAAGTGTGATATTACAATATAATACATATATGTTTTCATCTAAAGTTCCTGACTCATAATTCCCATAGCCCTTGTTATTTCCTAAATGGCTAAAACAATAAGCATATCTTGTGTTAAAGTATTTGGCCTTTTGTCCTTGGTTCCTGAAGCAGCTTCAGAACAGCTTCAGAGCAATAGAGGTGAAAGACAGTCTTTTGTTAGAATGTTGGGGTCACTTTAGGCCCCAGAAGCAGGTCTCAGAAAACAGAATTTCTCTTTCTGACCTTCTCCTGACTTCCTTTCGTCTTCTTTTTCTCCCTAAGACAGGCCATAGAAATTAAAAATATGCTCTAATTTTCCATCACCTTTCTGTCTTAGGGCTGGCCATAAAGAAATTCTCTGACCTGCCTTGTCAGATTATAGGTTGTAAGATCCCCATTTCAGAATTCCTGCCCCATATCTGAGAGGAAGGAATGCTGCATAGAAGGGCCAAGAAGACTCTGAACAGTCTATTAGTATTAGATCATACCCTTTTCATCCAATCACATTTCTACTTGGTTTTCCAGGCTTTAATCTGTTGAAGTCTCCATAGAAGGCCCAAAGAGGACAGAATACAGAAAGTTTCTGGACAGCTGAACTCAAACAGACTTATAGGACAGTAAATAAGAACTCAGCTACATGTAGATGTAGGGAGTGGTACACCCTAACTCCATGGGAACAGGAGCCTGTATGCTTCGGGCCCTTCCAGACCTTATCCTATGTATCTCTTCATCTGGCTGTTTATTGGTATCCTTTAAAATATCCTTTATAATAAACCAATAAACATGTTTCCCTGAGTTTTGTGGGCTGCTCTAGCAAATTAACCTAGTCTAAAGAAAGGGTTATGAGAAATCCAACATGAAACCAGTAGGTCAGGAGTTTAGAGGCCCTGACTAGAGACCGGTGTCTGAAGTGGGGTCAGTGTTATGGGACTAAGCTCCCCAACTGTGGGATCTGGTGCTGTCTCCAGGAAGACGGCATCAGAATTGAATTGAATTAGAAGATACCCAGCTGATACCCACTGCAAAATTGATTGCTTGCTTGTCAGTAGGGAAAAATTGTGACACGTTGGATCACAGAAGTTTTCTACATTGATTATTATGTGTAAGAGCAGAAGAAAAACTTCATTTTTTTTTCTAAATAGTATGTAATGTTCTTATTTTGAATAAATTCTAAGCACACTTTTTTCAATCTTTGCTAATATTAAAACTTTCATTTTCTTCAGTTACTTAATTTGCTATCAAGCTTTATAACCTTTATAACCCTTTTTATTCCTTGGATACTCAGGAGTGATGGTTTTCCCTGAAAATAGAAAAGAATCCATTAAGACTGGAATTCAAAGGGGTGGTACCAAGCAGGCTCAGCTCACATGATTATTATTTTTATTTCTAGGCTTTAGAAGAAGTCTGCTTCTAATTATGCTCAAGGTCCAGTACGATACATTTCTATAATTTTTTTTTCTTTTTTTTAGGATTAATGGTTCCCTCCTGTAACCTTGGTTAAACATGAAGCCCTAAATTGGTAAGGAAGTCTGTTGGACTGATGGGAAATATTTCTCAGTGCTGGGAAAGGAAGAATTGGTCAGAGGGTGTGAAGTTCAACTGCGGGACTCATATCTCTGGCAGGTTTTGCTGCTTCTAACAAAAACATTTGTGCATGCTCATATCCTCTCTTACACCACCTTAATATAGAATTCTGCTAAGGTAGCTAAGGTAAGTGTGTCCACAAAACCCAATTTTGCAGACATTTTATTTTCTGGGTGTTTCAATTATCACCTTTCAGCTCAAAGGGTTTTAGAGAGCTAGAAACTTCTATTTTTGCAGTGTGCAGACTTTCTGTTTCCCTTACTTTTCATACCCATTTCTAAAGATGATTGGTTATGAATATAATCCCATTAACCCCATGACCTTTCCACCACCGAGTTTTAAGAACTACCTGTTAGACTACTGCATAATACCACTAGGAAGTAAAATGCATGGGATACATGAACTTATCGAGCAGAACTTTATTTGTTCCCTATTGATATATATCTAACAAAACATTACACAGAATACTGTCTGCCTGCTTTAAAAGATTTGGATTAATTCTCCTTTTCATTCTAAGGTGAATAATATTTACATTTCAATTAAAATTTAACTAAAATTGGCAAGCTGTAGGGAGTTCAAAAGTTTGTGAAGATCCAGAAACATTCACATTTTATTTGAATTGGACACTCACTTTTTAACCTTAGCTATAAAGCTACATTGGTCTGGCTACTGCCCGCTTAGAACTCATCAATTTTTATATATTATATAAGAATTAGTAAAGTACATGTGATACAGGGGTTGTTGATTTGACATTGCCCTTAAACAAAGATAGAATATTTTGTAAAAAAATTTCATGATGCCTATAAAGAATTTTAGGGGTCTTAAGTAGTGGAGGTAGATTATGACTGTATTTATTGATTTTAATGAGAAAATTACTGAACTCTCTACTTAACCTTTGGCTGTATGGTTGTACACTAGCTTCTATGAATTAACCGTAAGTATTAGATTTAATGTGTAAGTTTTAATGGTTGTTAAAAACAAAACAAAAAACTTTCATTTTAATAGCAAATCCTAAATGAGAAGCAATGGCCATCAGCTGACAAATAATAAAGTCCTGTAAGTGAAATATTAAAAAACTTGAAGGAAAGAGCTCTATGTGAGTTTTTATTAAAAATTGTATACTTATATTTACCTTTATTCTTTTACGAGAAAAACAAAAACCCTATCTTAGATTTTTTAATAAGTAAATATTATGGATTTTTACTAAGTTAAAGAGGTTTTTTTGTTTGTTTGTTTGCTTCCTTTTGTATAAAACATTTTACTCCCTTGAATTGTAGTCATATCAATGAAGACAAAAATCAGAATACAGTTTCTACTCTCAAAGTCAAAGAACATAATCCTCTATCTGCAGGTGAACTTTCAGTGTGAAAGCAAACTGTCTTAGGCATAATCACATCTTCTCATCATGGTTAAACTGACCTTGTTTTGAGGAGAAAGGTTGCTGTGGTGTGTCAGGAAACTTCTAAGTGTAGATTACAAAGTCTTAACTTCCTTAATTTAAATACTTCCTCATAATTTTCTACTGTGAATTTACTAATAATAGAGGTAGATTTTTCCTTCTAAAAAATGTGAAAATTAAAATCTCAGCCTCTCTGTCTCCCCCCACCCCAACTTGATAGTTCTACAGTGTACCAAAAACCCCACCATAGAAAATAAAATGTGAAAAAGCATTATTGTTCTTTCTCTGGGTTTACATGGGGCCAAGTAGTTCAAGTATTTCGATTAAAAAATGTTTAGGTCACTCCATGAAGATAGTGCTGCATCAGTTGAGGAGGGGTACTGCTGATGATGAATATTGCCCCTATGTGTAGATGTCACAGGAAAGACAAATGTGGATGTAACAGTCCCTTCTGTGCTCTGTAGATTGTCCTCTGATTGTTGCTGTGGTTGTTATTCACCGAGCCTGTAGCTACTTGTTACCCAGTCCCATAAATGCTCAGTGGCCCTGGCCTTTGCTCTTTCTCTGTGGCTGCTTGCCAGCTGGTTTGTAGGCTACAGTGGTTTCTCAGCTAGACACACGTATCTTACAAACTCAGCCCGGAGCATCAAAAAAGTGTACTTTTTTCTTCCTGGATACTTATGGCTACCTCCTTTCAGCTCATTGAACAACTATCAGGATATCCTGCTGGTATGCATTTATTGCCCATAGCCAGCCAGCCAAAAGTGTTGATGTATTTAGCATCCCCTTAATGATAAATCTATCTTATGTACAGGAAATAAATCAGAGGATAGACCATCAGTTAATGACAAGCCATTCACTCACTCTGGTACCCTTAAAGATCATTCGGTCAACCTGTATGTTCTATATTCTTACTGAATTTAAGCTACTATCTCTGGGAAATTCTCTGAGTTGCCAAACTCACCTAGAATTGCTAGAATAGGCAAACTTATGTAACCATATTTTCCTTTCCCTTTCCTTTTTGTCTTATTTCAGTTTTTGAATGCAAAGTAAATAATGATTGAGTTCCATTTACATGGTTCACAATAAACATATCTAAATTTCATCTATATTTTTGGAAACACATCACCACCAGTCATAAAATAAGAGTTAATATTAATTGCATGTGCTGATTACTTTACATGTACTATGGCAGTGTTATGAGGAATGAATACTATTATTACAAGTCCTGTTTTGCAAATAGGCGTGGAGAATTTAATTAAACTACCCAAGGCCACACATTTATTAAGCAATGAAATCAGGATTCACTCAAATTTTCTAACTTCAGGGCCAGGCGTGCGCATGTGCTCTCTCACGTGTGCGTGCACTTGTGTCCTCTCTCTCTGTGTGTACATATACATGTACACATATAAGTATATGTGCATATATGCACACACATATGCATATACTGTATACATTTCATCTTCATTATAATCTTTAAAGTAAATAGGACAAATATTATGTGTTCTACATAGATAAGAAAAGTGAGGCACAGAGAGGTTAAGTAATTTGCTCATGTAACACAATTGGAAGGTAGACGAACTGGGCACCTAAGCATTTTAGCTCCAGAATCTGTGCTTTTAACTATGTTACATTCTCTCGCATCTGTGAAAAATGCTCATAGCAAAACATGCCATTGCTAGTAATAAAAATCTATCTAAATGGAGACACATTTGCAGAAATAGAATATAAGTTATTTTTGTTCAAAAGTATCTCTATTTTCCACATCGATTGCCAATGCTTTTTTAATTGGCAATTTCCCAGAGCTGGCAAAACCTGTGAACATTTCTATCATTACAAATTCCACATATGTTTCAGATTCATCTCAGTTAATCATGATTAATGTTTTTGTTAGTCTTTACATTTGGCTTACTTATTCTACACAGGAATCAAATAAAAAGGGAAGAGAGATTTGGGGACTGAGAATGAAAATAAGTTGTGTGGTAACTTTTACGTGAGGAAGGATATTTTAAGAAATCTCACTTGAAAATTGAAAGATGGATTAAAACATGCCAAGTCTAATCCGCACCCAGGATCACATTGACAGTATAAAGTGCTAACTGATAAAAAATATGCCATTGATGACAACAGAATAATTCGAAATACAGTCCCCATAACATTATGACTATAGGATCAGCAATGAACTTGTCATTGTTATTATGTAGTAGAGAGAAACACAGTAGTTCCACTGTTTAATGTTTGCCATTGCCTCCATTCTGTAGGTTCCGTATTATCAGATAGTAGGCCTGTTTTAAACCACTCATGTGTACTCAATGTTGAGCACGGAGGCGGCCCTCAATAAATATTGAATAAATACAGATATAATAGTGACTGATGTTTTAGTGCACAGGAGCCTAAATTCAACCCTTGTACACCACATATGAAGCCTATGGCTCCAAGTTTAAGTCTTTCTCACCAGATGAAGGGCCAGTACTGGCACTATAACTCCTACCTTGGTGAAATGGCTGAGTCATGACTAGGAAGACAACTGTGACAAGAGCTGGCTGATTATCTACTCGTATCTGAATGTAAATGGAAAACTATGAATTGACTGGCCAAATCTGACATTACTAATAAAGTATTAGGGAAGATATCAACTTGATAAAATGAATTTTAGTAGAAATTTTACTTTTACTGATGATGTTAGCTTCATTCATTTTGTTGTATTTATTTATTCCACAAACATATATTGAGTGCCTACTCTGGGCCAGGAAGTATTTTAGGTGGAGGGATAGAATGGTGAAAAAACAGATGAAGTCCTTGTCCTCATGTATCTTACTTTCTACTAGAGAGAAATGTACCAAAACCAAACCAAAACAAACAAAAAAACACAAACAGACCACAAATTAAGTATAGAAAATGCAAAGGGGTAAAAATCCTATGGAGAAAAGAGCAAGACAGAGGGATAGAGAATGAAAGTGGTTGAAGGACAGGGAAGAGTTGCTATTTTACAAGTGCTGGCCCTAGAAGGGCCACTGGGATGGTGATATTTATCTGAGCAAAGCCCTAACCAAAGGAATAGCTTTCTAGATAATCCAGAAGAAGGTAGAGTCAGGACAGAGACCCTGAGGGGCTGCTGAGTTTGGGGTATTCACAGAACAGCAAGGAGACTAGAGCAGCTAAAACATAGTTCAGGAGGGAAACTGAGGAACATGGTGGCCATGGATCAGGTGACCCAGGCCATTCTAGTCCATTTCAAGAGTGAATGAGATGCAAAACCACTGGCAGGTTTTGAGCAGAAGAGAGACATGATCTGAACTGTGTTTAAAAAATAATTGTTCTGGCTTCCAGGTAGAGATCAGTTAGGCTGTTACTGAAATAGCCAGAGTGAGAGGCAACGGTGGTTTACACTAGGTGGGGGTAGAGAAGGATCAGTAAGTTATTATATTGCAAAGCACATTAGCATAAAGATCGATACTGAAGAAATATTTCAGTGTAATAAAAGTATTAAAATGCTAATTTTTGTTCCTTGATAGCCTAGTTAGCATTCCATAAAATGGCACTCATTTTTCTCATTTTGATTTTATTATGAAATTATTATGTATTTGTACTAGTTGCAGTATTAGGTTAAAGGGATAATCTATTTTAAATGGAAAGATACAGCACATATAAAAAAACCAAAGCCATATTTTGGAAGTGATGTTAAATATAATAATGACATAAGGAGAGATCTGGAAAAAATGAGATTAATGATTTTCTCCCTGTGCTTACTGGAATTATTTGAAGATAAATAGTTCTTTAAAACAGTCAAGACAAACAAGAGCCTCCTCACTGCCAAATCAGTGAACTTCTTAAGTTCAAAAAGACTTTTTAGCTATTGCCTAGAGTCATTTCCTCATTTTTGATGACAGCAAATGAGTGGGTTCATTTTCTCTTTAACAGTATTATGCCCTTTAGCTAATTTGGAATAAAACTGCTGCACTTGTTTGGTGAGAATTTTTCCAGCATTCCAAGCTGAGCATATCCACTGTTCATAAGCAGAGCAGATATGTTCAGAGCCTAAAGGTAGCTTTCAAAACACAAATGCAAAATAAAATGAAAACACAATGCTGTGACATCTTAACGTTAACTTGTCAGTGACCTATCCTGAGTTGTCTACAAATTTGACCTTACCTTTCCAGGGCCAACTCAGGCTGTATGATAAGACATTTAGGACCAAGATTCGGAACAATTCACTCATGTTTCACAGGCCAAAGGTCAATGCATGGTTTAAAACTTTTACTCAAGACCTTAGAGAAGCAAGTCGTGCTTTCCGTGAGTCAAAACGACTGCTGGTGTGCTGTTCACCTCCTTGTAAAGATTGCCTAATGTATGGAGAAAAAATTATATAAAATATAGATAGTCATGACAAATGTTCAATACTATCAGCATAAATAGTCAGCAATCACTGTGTCTCCTGATTGTATTTGGTGCTATTCCTGTTAAGCAAAATGCCTTCCAAACATAAAGCTCTGCTACTTAAAATTCAGGTATAAAAATCTCTTCCTGGGCCTGATTCACATCTAAAATTTCTACTGATGTCTATATGTCAGCCTCGATCCATGACTTCAGTTTACTGTCAACACACAGATAGACAAAGATCATGCATAGACTGTATTTATTAAATTATTTCTTATCATAGTCTCATTGAAATGCAAAATGGTTAGTGCTTAGAAAACCATATAAATCAATTATCCTAATCTGGAGCTTGCAGAGAAAATGTCAAATGCAATTTTAAGGTCTTATTTTATCTGTATGTAAAATTGATAGCTGAGAAATATGAGTTTACGAAGGACATTTTTGGTTTGTTAATTACAAAAACAATGCATGCTCATGGAAAAAACTTTTATGTTTTGTCAGGTAGAGTAACATCTGTTGACTTTCTCATCTTTAGCTCATTTATAATAACTCCAAATTCCTGACTTAAAGTAGAAAGGAAAATGTGGGAAAAGAGAATAGCAGTTCAGATTTGAAGAGTTTGAGATGCTTGTGGGACTTTCAAGTAGAGATGTCCAGGGAGCACTTAATATGTGCACATTGTGGTTTAGGAGAGAAACCTGGGCTAAAGATGCAGATTTGTGTCAAAAGCATATTGGTGCTATAAGAAGCTGTGTAAATGGGAGAATAAAGACATATGGGGAAGAAAAGCCCTGGGAATACCAACATTTATGGGATGGGTAGAAAAGAAGTCCAAGAACAGAAGGGAAAATAGAGGACAGAAACATGACATGATGTCAAAGAAGGCAAGGGAGGAAACAGTTGAAGGAAGGAAGACTGGCCAACAGCATTATCAGATAATGCCAAGACAGGTTAAGAGAAGGCTCCAGAAGTCTCCATTTCTTTTAGAAATTAAGAGATTATGGTGGATGTGGACTGGTAGATTTCAACAGCAAGGTGTGACTGGGCAGTGAGCAATCAGTGACAGTCAGAAAGCAAACTTTCAGCTAGCCTGGCTGTGTAGGTAAGGAAATAAATGCCATAACTGCTGGGAGCAAAATTCAGGGTGGAGGAGATTTTTTTTTTTCTTTTAAAAGATAGAACCCTTAGTTTCTATCTTTTAAATAGAAAAGAGATTCATAAGGAGAATCAAAGGTAAGAAGAGAGCAGTATTCCAGGTTCTTGTCTTATGATGAAACAATAGTACCCTCTGTCCAGGGAAATAACTCAGCCGTCCCTTGATGAAGCTTTTATAAATCATGCAGAAAGAATCAGACCACAGGAAGGCATAAAAGACCAATCTACAATCCCTTCTTAGGAAATTGGTGTGTTTTTATTGGAAAGCAGGAAATGCTGGAACAAGCCTAATGTGGAAAAGGCAAGGTGTAGTACCGGGACAGTTTAGAAGCATCCTATCAGGATCTTCTTTGCCAGTGTAGAGCAGCAGCCTGGGAAGTCCACAAATAGGCAGAAACTCCACAGAGTAAAAGTCACAAACCACAGAGCTTTACCTGACACAAAGCGTTACTTCTTCCCCAATTTTCACCAATCATTTTTCAATTATTCTTATATATTTTTTTGTTTTGAGGAAGTTTTCCAATAAACTTATGCTTAAAATACTATCTTTTCCAAAAGTTCTAAAATGACATTGAAAATTAAAGTATAGACGCTCATTTGAAACAATATTCTTTTTTTAAATTTTGTTTCAGAATATTATAGGGGTACAAATGTTTTGGTTACATAATTTGTTTTTGTACCATTTCAATCAAAGTTATACGTATGCCCATCACCCGGATAGTGTACCTTGTACCCACTGGGTGTAAATTTACCCATCTCCTCCTCCCCACTCCCACCTGCCTTGATTTCCAATGAGCGTTAGTGTTATTTTCATATGTGCACATAAGTGCTGGTCAATTAGTTCCAATTTAATGGCGAGTACATGTGTTATTAATCATTCATAACTCAGGTAATTTGTGTACTTATATAATGTTGCACTAATTGATAGTATTCATGTTCTAGATAAAAATCACTGACAAAAATAATTCTGCCTTCACACAGTGTTACTATAAACATAATGTTAAAAGACTTTCATTTTGTAGTATTTTATCTTATTACAGTCATGCACTACATAACAATGTTTTGGTCAACAATAGACTGCATATAAAACAGTGATCCCATTAGATTATAATACTACATTTATACTGTGCCTTTTCTACATGTAGGTATGTTGGCTAGGCACGATAGCTCACTCATGCGTATAATCTTAGCACTTTGGGAGGCAGAGGCAGAGTTTGAGAGCAGCCTGGGCAATATAGTGAGAATTTGTCTCTACAAAAAGCAAACAAACAAAAAATTATGTTTAGATACATAAGTTGTATTACAATTGCCTACAGTATTCAGTACAGTAACATGCTGTATAGGTTTGTAGCCTAGGAGCAATAGGCTGTACCATATAGCCTAGGTGTGTAGGAGGCTATACCATTTAGGTTTGTGTAAGTACACAATGATATTCTCACAATGATGAAGTCACCAAGCATTTCTCAGACTGGATCGCCATCATTAGGCAGCACATGACTGTATGTGTCCTCAGTTTCCTGAATTATTGATAGACATCTTCCAAGCTAGTTATTTCTCCAGATGCCCAGCTACATTTTTAAATGTCTAAATTTATAATACAGTTCCTTAGAGTCATTGTACTCAAATCACTGTTATCCAACAGATAATGTCAACAAGATAATGTACGTAACACATACACCACAAAAAAGATTTGTTTTTAAAAACAGAGTTTTCTTCCTCAGGAGGGATACACATTCAGAATAACTTTCTGTAGCTAGAAGGTTTTGCAAGAACTATTCTTCTTTAAAAGATAATCATGTATTTTCACACTGGTGAAGCTATAATAGGATATGCTGATCTCTTTTGCTCATGAGGCCAGTTTTAAAACAGGAGGTACTCATAAATGGAATACTTAACCCTTTTAAAAGAAGCTGGATTTCCCTGCATGAGCTGACCCTCATCACAGAAATACTGTGTTTCTCCTGGTTATATCAGTTTCATCGATTTTTCTGCCCTTGGCATGACCTGTAGCTCCAAATGTAAATATGAAGAATATATGTCTGTAATACAATAAACACATTTATTCTACTGTTTTGCATGGCAATGGGAATGTTTATTCAATGTATCTTAATGGGACAACTTAGTTCTAATCATCTGGATAAGACTTTTTAAAATTTTAAGTTTTTAAATTGTGGCAAAATATAACATAAAATTCACCATATCAACCATTTTTTGAATATACAGTTCAATGACATTAAGTCAATTCCTATTATTGTACATCCATCACCACCATCCATCTCCAGAATTTTTTCATCTTCCCAAACTGAAATCCTATATCCATCGAACAGTAACTTCCCACTCCCCCCTCCCCCAGCCCCTGGCAACCACCATTTTACTTTCTGTCTCTATGAATTTGACTACTCTAGGTACCTTATCAGCAGTCCCCAAACTTTTTGGCACCAAGGACCAGTTTCATGGAAGACAATTTTTGCATGAACAGAGGTGGGGGGGAGGAGGAGGAAGTGCTCAGGTGGTGATGCCAGTGATGGGGAACAGCTGTAAATACAGATGAAGCTTCACGTTCTTCCCCAACGTTTTGCTCGCTTGTCCACTGCTCACTTCCTGCCATGTGACCTGGTTTCTGAGTCTCATGGAAGACAATTTTTCCGGGGGGTGGGGCAGAGGTGGAGCTCAGGCGTTGATGCCCGCCCAGTTCCTAACAGGTCACAGACCAGTACCAGGCCATGGCTGGAGGTTGAGGACCACAGCCTTATATGATATAAGCGAAATCAGATGATATTTTGCCTTTTGTGACTGGCTTATTTCATTTAGCATAATATCCTCAAGGTTCATCCATGTTGTAGCCATATTTTAGAATTTTCTTCCTTTTTAAGTCTTAATAATATTCTGTTATATAACTATGCCATGGATAAGAATTCTTAATGCACATCTGGTAACGTAAGCTGTATGGACATACTGTCTAAAAATGTTATTAAAAACTAAAAATTGAATTGTTTGAAATAATTTGAAGGGATAAAGTCTTGAAAATACAAACTAATTTAGACAGTTTCTGACAAATAAAATTTATACCTTCTCTAGCATGGACCAATTAATACTGGGAGAGACAGAATGATAACAGGAGATTACATTGTATGATTATATGATCATTCAGATAATTTTAGTCATTCTTCTTAAATGCTCTAACAGTTTTGAAATGAGAAAGAGGGGTGGTGGTTGCACAACACTATGAAAGCACTAAATGACACTTGGATTATACACTTTAAAATGACTGATTGTATGTGAATTTCACCTCAATGAAGAAAAATTCTATAATGGTGGAAATTTTATTTGAACTTTGCACTAGCATTGCATTTTTATTAAAAATATCACATCATTTGTGTTGGTATAGAATGCTGATATATTTATATTGCAGTTAAAAGATTGATTTAATATTACAGTTAATTATTCATAAAAACAGAAAAGAAATAAATAAGCTTTCTAGAAATGCCTTTGCACATATGGTCCTCTGTGCTCAGTATATTTCCCAAGGTCTGAGCATCCTGCAAGGTCCAACTTATTTGCCATTTTCTTACAGAATTTTCCCCCATCACCTAAAAATACAAGTTTCCCTCTTTTTGTCCCTCTGTTGTAGCATTGGGATTCTGCCTAGTTGTAAATGTCTGTCGCCCTGCTAAACTGAAGATTCCTTACGGACAGAATCATGCTTTCATCCTCTTTGTATGTATCAATCATATAGGATATGTACAGTCAATGCTGGTTATGTTGAAACCTACTGTATATAGCATTGAGCAGTATCTTCTTGATGTCAGCCACTGTTCTTGAAGACTTAGATATACTCCATGTAGATCAATGTAGATGTAGTCAATGTAGATCACACAATGAATTCACTTAAGAACAAAGGCAAAACAATTATCCAATGCAAAACTGTACGCAATAGAATAGGCTGGCTACAACACAATTATTTCCAACATAACAAAACACCAAACAGAATGAATTAATGTGTGTTGCCAAAAACTGAGGTTGCAATGTGGAGAGGTTTAAAGATCTGAGGATAAAGAGATGCAAAAACAGACATCATGGACAAATAAGAAAAAGACAAAGGGAAGTGAGTTTCATGGGAGCCTGGGAAAGAGATTCTTACTAGGGAAGTGGGTAAAGATAATCTGGATCTCCAGGAAAAGATTAGAAATCTCTGAAGTAGTGAATAATGGCAAAGTGAGTGTAATAGAGTTGCAAATTTACTTGCATTCCCACTCAGATTTGGAAAGGAAATACAGTTTCTTCATTTCTCTATTAACAGATTGTCTTTACAGTACACACCTACATAATACGGAGAACAAAAAAGAAAACTCTAAAACTTAGTCCCATCCAAAAATTAAATCCACTATTATATTTGTTTCTGATAAAAATGAACAGTGTCTTAGCATCCCTATTCTTCATGCTTTACCCAAATGGTATTTGCAGTTTGGGAGCGTGGGACAGAGTTGCCTCAATAGGCCTCACTGGCCCCTCTTGTGAAGCAGCAGCTGGCCTGGTCTGCTGCGTGGGCCAAGTGGCAATGCATTATCTGAACAGTGTTCAGGCATCTGATGAGAAAGCACGAGCTGGTGGAACTCAGGGTGTGGACGTTCTGGACTTGGTCAGGGCACAGTTGTCTTCCTGCCGACTCAGCCCTTCCTCAAGCCTCACAGGCATTTGGCTACACAGCCCTCTGGGCCCTGACTCTGGAACTCCCCGGACTAGCCCCAGCCTGACTCTCAACTCCCTTCTCCGTGTCCCCTTGGGGGAACACAGGCACTTGTGGGTCCTCTCCCTGACACACAGGAAGCAGATCACAGGAAAAAGGCAAAGTCAGGTCTTCTTTCTGTTTAATCTACTCTCCACGATCAAGTTTTATCTGCTGCGTCAGGCCAGATTGATTGACATGAGAGCCTTTGGGGACATCTCAATGCATGTCACACACCACCTCCCATTAGGACTTCAGCCTGGAAAGAGGAGATCTATACATAAAGTGTCTCTGGCTTCATATATCTGCTTGTCTCTTTCTCTTTCATTCAACCCAATCATTTCATGATCAACAGGGTACCATTTTTCATTCTTTTTGACTAGAACCTCTTTTTCATAAAACCCTGATTAATCTTGCTAGGCTAGCTTCTAGAAATTTTAAAGGAAAAAATAAAAGTGTTTAGAAAATATTCTCAAAAAAAGTCTGACTTTTAAGACTACTGCCTGTCTGCACATTGTCTATGGGACTATCTACCCTTCTGTTTGCTTTTCTGTTGCAATTAATTCTCCTAATTTCCCCTAAATTCCCAACTCTTACTAGGGGAAAAAACATTCACAAGAAAATACAAAAAACATGGCATATTACATTTCTCAAAATATTATGTTCATATATTATGCCTAGCCTCCCAGAAATGTAGGCTTTCTCTAACAGGAAAAGGATCTATATTATATTTTTATGTTCTATGAAATTTTCTTTAAAAGCAAACTGAAGTTTGTTTGAGCTCTGAATTTCTAATACCCTTTCTTTTCATTAATTTTTCCATGTTTATATACTCTTTCTGGGTAACTAATGTTACATTCCTTAGTTTTCTACTATTACACAAATATGTTTACTTTTAACTATTAAGTAGTTTATATTCATTTCTGCATCTTAAAGATAAAACCTAATGGAGTTTTGTGAAAGTTTTGAATCAAATGTGCTAGCATTTCAATGCCTCACTAGAGCACTTTTGTGTTTGTTTATTCTCCTTATGACCACTTCAATTCACAATGCTTAATTTAATCCAAATACGTACCTTCCAAGGTGCTGACACTACTTGGTGTCATCTGCAAAGTTAAAGGGAATTTTATTTTCTGGATGGTGTTTGATTATATTTACCTATTGAGTTTTTTATTATGAGACAAGCCCTATGGCTGTTTCAGCCCTGTGCATGTATGTTTCATTTTTTTCTGAACTCCTTTTAGTAGAGTTGGTTGATTGTTTTTAAACGCTTTAATTATGAACACATTTTTGACAAAGGGAAAAATTAATTTGAGATTATATAATGAAAGCTTCCAAGAAAGTGGACCAAAAATTTAATTATGTGATTTCATCATTTTAAAGTGTAGTAGACACAGTTTTGACTACAATTGCCAGTCATATTAGTGGGAAAGAGTATTTAAACTAGAAGATATAGACATAAACTCATTTTAATTACTGTGCATCTTCCTTTACTGTTTTATCAGATTACCATGTATAGCAACTTGCCATTCTGTGGTTACTCATTTCTAAGATTGTAAATGTCAAGAAATACCAGACTATCGCCCTGCACTCCTTAGTGTGATTGTTTTGTGTGTATGTGGTTTCATACCTAAGTGAGTCATTCTGCCAAGAACCTTGAGAATATTGGTCTAGTCTAGACATTTCAATCTTAATGATTGATACCCAGCCTTTGCATCATTAGAAAGAGGATGTAGGCATAAAACGGTTCTGTGCAAATACAAATATTATATACTTAAACCCACAAAATCTTGACTAGTCATTTCCTCTGCTAAATCTTTCCATTCTCACTATTTTTCATTATCACTTGTATCAACAACTGCTCATCAGTAAAACTCATATCTCTAGAATAATCTCTGCCTGTCCTATTTGTATTTCCAGCATGTACTATGATGTCTGACTTAGTGGCTTCAGTGAAAATCTATTGAATGATCATATAAATGTTCCTGTTATCAGATTTTTTTTTTTGTTTTACAGGAAAATTCAATTTAATCAGAGAATATTATTTAAATCTGGGAGAGTATCTTTGCAGTATATCAGTCAATTTAGGAAAATAAATCTGCTAGTGATTGTCATAGCAATTAATATGGACCTTTGGAAAATTGGATGTCAGTTTTATCCCATGCTACTTCTTTGAGTGGCAGTCTTTAGAAGGTTTTAAGAGTTTGGAATCAATGTGATAAATACATTAGGAATCCAATACATCTCTCATAAAATATCTTGATGAGCATAATATAGAGGGCCTACCTTGCCAAAGACTAAAGGCATATTTTTTCTCTTTAGTGAGAAAAGTACTAATTTTTCATGGGACAAGAACAGAGAATCCTTTTAGGATCCTAAAGGGCAGAATCCATTAGAAGGGTAGATACAGAATAGAAAGCTCCTACTTGCTTAGAAAGAGGAGAATGAGAGTGGTCTTTGGGTTTGGGGAATTGGAAAGAAAAACTGCCCATTGCTTTGAGCCAAAATCAGGGCTGTTATGCAGCTGATATGCCCACACATCAGTCATTAAATCATAAATATTTCTGTACTGGTTGGTGTATAGCTGCTTTATTTGCCCTATTCCTTTTCTTGGAAACAGTAGACCTTCTCACAGTTGAGCAACTGATGAATGAATGCCCAGGGACCTCCAGGACCCTTCCACAGTGCTAGAATTTGCTTCAGTTCTATTCTGTCTATACTCATACAGTGTCAGCCTAACTGGAATATTTTGAGTTTAGGCCTGCTTCATGGCAAACCAGCACCCAAGATAACAAGCAGAGCAGAGGATCCAGCCCCAGCCACTATGCCAAGGTCCAAGCCCAAGGTCAGCTTCACCCCTCACAACTCTAGTGCTCCTCCACCAGAGGGATTCTACCTATGGGTAGGTGCCAGAGTGTGAGGTAGGTGGGATATGACAAGTCCAGCTTCATTGAGGGTACAGTGGTGTAGTCTCCATGCAGCCTTGTCAGTTTTGCTCAGCATCAGTGAGGATTGCAGGGGTCTGCAGCAGCCAAAGCTATGGGTGTTTGCAATTGTGGCAAGGAGTGTTGGGGTCTTCAGTGGTGAAGGCTGTTGAGGCCCTCCTGATCTCTTTGCTCCCATGGAGGAAGTTGTGGCCAAGGGGATCCCTCTTGGTGCCAGGTCTGGCTCATGTGCACTCATGGAGGCAGTGGTATCAGTGTCTGATGCATGGCACGTAGGGAGTGGCTACACAGTTGGGGTGTGGAATGCCAGCATGCATGGAGAAATTGCAGTTCCAGAGTCTGTGGTAGTGGTCACACTGGTGCCTGGGGCAGAGGGTCCTTGTGGCAGCAGTGGTAATAATGTGTGAGGCTTGGGATACTTGTGGGGCCACTGGGGAGCTAGGGTCCAGAAAATTGGCATGTTTTCTGGACCCTAGAAGTTCCAGGGTCCAGGACACAGATGCTCCTGGTATGGCAGTGGCTTGGTGTCCTGGGCACATGTGCTCCAAAAGCTATCATGGAGCTGGGGTCTGAAGAGAGGATAAGAATAGTGCAACCACAGCTCCAGGGTCTGAGGTATAGTGTTCACAGAGCAGCCATAGAGCTGAGATCTGGAGCACAGACAGGTGCAGGGCAACCTCTGTTCTAGGGTCTGGGGCATGGACACGCCTGCTGTAGCAATGACTCTTACATCCGTGACACAGGCACTCATGGAACAGCCATGGAGCCAGGGTCTAGAGTATGAGTATAAGTGGAACAGAAGTAGCTCTGGGGCCTGGGGTGCCTCCTACCCACAGCAGCAGTGGTTTTGGTGTCTAAAGCATGGACATGTGTGGTGTTGCCATAGAGCCAGGGTCCAGAGTGCAGATATGCATAAAAAGGCCACAACCCTGCGGTCCAGCGCATGCACAGGGTTGGGGAGGCAGTGATGTCCCTGGTCCTGGAACAGCACAACAGTGGCACCTTCTTGAGGAGGTGAGGTGGAAGGAGACCTCCCTCTCCTGTTGGGTTCACAGTTTCAATGGCTGTTGGTTATCTCAGTGGTAAAAGCTGTGGTATCTTCTGTGGAGCAGGTTCTTGGGGCCCATGCAGATACACACTAAGGGGACCTCCACTCTGAAAGCTGTAGGGAGTCCCTGGCTGTGGCAGGGCACTGTTGAGTCCTCAGTGGCAAAGGCTGCTAGGGTCCTTGGAGGAGCAGGAGTCTGGGACCATGGTGGTACCTGCCACATAACTGATACTGGTAGTCTCCGCCCTTCTTTGTTCCTAGCCGTCTCCAGATGTCTCAGGTATACGGATCTCTCCAGTGATCCTTTCTGTTTTGTTATTCTCTGTTTTATTACTTAACTGTCCTCCTGCAGGTTTTCAACCATGTTTATTGAGCCCTTCTGGGGCTACCTTCATTTGTGGATAGCTGTCCGTTTTTTTATGGGGGGACAAAGGCTGCT
Organism: Lepilemur ruficaudatus; assembly: GCA_963574885.1. Classification (NCBI taxonomy): domain Eukaryota; kingdom Metazoa; phylum Chordata; class Mammalia; order Primates; family Lepilemuridae; genus Lepilemur; species Lepilemur ruficaudatus. Next base: position 7,762 of record CAUYRT010044953.1, on the reverse strand, counting down.
GTCTCCTACTCTACCATCTTGCTGACATCACTGCTATTACTTCTGTTTTGAAAGAACCAGTAAGCTGTGGTGAGACAGAAATTAAAGAAATCAAACTAACAGGCTGATTTCATATTGTGACCTGGTATAGAGAAAGCTTAAAAAGACTGTCAGAAAGGAAAAATAGAAATGTAGTCTTACTACAGCTTGCTAAATAAGTTAATTACCTGAAATCACCAGATAGATTCTAGGAACAGGAAGTGATCTTTAAGTCCCCTACCCCATAAAGTAAATTTTTAAAAGGTTAAATATTTTCTTTATAGACTGGGTAGTGGGCACTAGGACGTGTGACCTGAATCGAGGCCTGGTAACACCCAGCAAATCCAGAACTGGGCCTGCTTCCTCTTAGGGAAACCACCGCTAACATTATCCCCCTCCTTCCAGGCTCACTGCCTCTGTGCTGGTCATGACTCTCCTTGTCACCCTCCTGGATCAGCCCACCTCCAGCCATCAGGACTCTTCTTAAAACACACATCTGACCTTATCTTTTAAACATCCTTCATTTAGCAACTAATCCATAAATAATAATACCTAAACTGTTGTGCCTGGGATTTAAACATCTCTAGGGTGTGATTCCTACCTGTTTTCCAGCCTTATCTCCTGCTATAATGTCCACACCCACCACCTCCCAGCTTCACCTTCAGAATACCTACTCTAACTACAAGTGTCCAGACATTTCTTACATCCTGCTGTCTCATACAGTAAAAAGAGCTTGATATTTTGGGGGGAAGATTTGGGTTTTAGTCCATCATTTGCTTTGACTTGGGACAACTCACTTTCCCTCTCTTTTTTTTGATTTCATCATCTATAAATAGGAAACTAGAAGCATGCTTACCTTATAGGGCAGCTGTCAGGGTCAAATGAGAATGAGGTGATCGCACATTTTCAGTTGCAAATTAGCATCTAGATGATGGTTATTATAAATATTGCTATTCTCCTCCCTATTAGATACTAAGCTGCTGTAGGTAACTTGCCTACCTGCATTTTAATATCTCCAAAAATCTCACAACACTGGGCTCTCAACAAATACGTGTTGAATTGAATTGATACACGCTCCAGCAATTATGATGTGCATCATTAAAGGTTTATACAATAGGGCTATGGAGGACAGTAGAATTCTCACACTCTTCCAGATAAATCTGACAGAAGCCTAGAGATGAGAAAATCCATTTCAATAATACACATTCTGTTTTCAAAAATTAATTAGGTTAAAGGAATTAACATTATAATGATAAATTTTATTATTACTACTTTTCTGATTATTGCTGATAATATTATTTACAAGGATCCTCGGAGCCATATGATAGGTAAAATATTTCCAATGTCAGTGACTGCTTTGTAAAAACCCTTAGCATTCATAAGATCCATAAAGACGTTTCCAAGTTACATTTTTAAGCTGAAGTGTAGAAAACAAAGAAAAATGGAGAGAAAGCGAAAGAGAAAAAGAAGAAAGCAGCTTCCTCTGTCCATTCTTAATTGCGTCATTGCATTTTGTATTACAGTCACCCTTCCTTTATTCCCAGGTGATGAGGTCTGAGAAGGAAAGAATCAGAGAACATAGATTTTGAGAGCTAAAAGTTTCCTTATAGATCATCCACTCTAAACTTTTTATTTTACAAATGAATAAATTGAGACATAAAGATGGCCTGGTAGCTTAAAATCTGATAATGAGAGATTAACTTTTGGCTAGAGGATTTGACAGTTATCTTCAGATATATATTCCTGACAGAAAAGCAGACACTGCTGCTTCTGTTTCTTATAATGATATCTTTATTTCCAAGGGAGTCTCTCCAACATGACAGGAAGTGGTTTTCCTAAAGCTATGAGTAAATAGCCTCTATGCTTTGTCAGACGCTGCAAATATAATACATGCAACAATACCCTAGTGCCCTCACAGAGTTAATGAGCCTTCCAAGGATACTAATTTACTAGGAGGGAGTAGTTTAGAATTCAAGATTAGATTCTTCTTTATTATATCAGTATCCTTTTATTTTGTTAACCTAATGCCCCTAACATTTCCCACCATTATACTTCTTTCCTTCCTTTTATACCCAAAGTTCTTAAATGAGTAATGTACACTTACCACCTCCTTTAACTCCCACTGCTTAATCTGCTTTTTGGCTGCTTTCCACACACCAGCATTCTGCGTGTCAGTGACTTTCCTTTTAGATGAGTTCAAATGTCTTTTCTTAATCTTCTCCCTCTTCATTCCTTTGTCATATTAAACAAGTTTAACTATTGTTCTTCTTGAAACTCTTTCATTTTGACTTCTGTAATCCTGAACAACAAACCTTCTGACCACCACTGACCACCGCTCTCATTACGCTTCATCTTCTTATCCATTTTTTGTGGGTATTCCTATAGCTCTCTGGCCGTCACATTCTCCCCTCTTGGTAAATTAACCTATGTTGATGGCTTCAGTGGTCATGTCAATGTTAACGCTCCCCAAACCTTGGTCTTTGTTCCTGGTCTCTCACAAACATTCTGATCTTGTAATTCCATCTGTTCTCTTCGATCTCTCTTAGATCTAACTTATATCTAAAACCAAACTTATCATCACACTGATTAAATAGCACTCCTTTTCAAGATACCATTTTAAAAAAATAAAACTGCAAATTTCTAATTTTTTATACTTCATAGTCATATTTGCTCCTACCTTAGAAATGTATTTGAAGAATTATAAAATTGTATTATCTATTCTTTGTTTTCTTAGTGAATGCCTTCATTTCTCTGCTGGCTGTCATCACCTGAATCCATTTGGTCATCCATCCATCAGTCTGCTATCCATCCATCCACCCACCATCATACCCTGGTTAATCTTCTTCCAGACAAACCTACTTATAAATGGTCTGTACCAAAAACTCATTACCAATTTTCACCCAAGTATGTTAAGTGTTTCTGAGTATATGAAACTGTTCCACATGATAGAACTGCCAGTTCTTATCTGCTTTTAACTTTACTTCACTCTAAATTAAGCATCATCTACCCAAGACAGTGCTCTGTTACAAAAGGGTAGGATCAGTACAGCCTAAACCAGCTGCACTGTATCCTTTGTCTGTTCTTATTTGGATTGGGAGCAACTTCATGAGGAATAAAGAAGGTGGAGTAAAACATCCCCCCACAATGACAGTTTATTTAATAATGTCCTGGTGCCAAGGTCATCCTCACTCTTAAGAAGTATTAATTCATAATCTCTAGTTGTTATTTCTAGATTTTGCCAGAGTTACTTCCTTTCATGCAGCACAGCTTCCAACACAAAGCACTTGGCTGCTCTACTTAGAGAGGCTGGCTTCTGTGCCAAATATACATATCATCCTGTGGACTTCATAGCTGCAATCTCTTTTAAAAGCCAAGTGTGGGTAATCCTCTCAGGGAATAGGCATCTGTGTTGTAACCCTTCAAGAATGTTAGCAATCTATTATTTTCTCCACAATTTTTTAAGTCCTGTTGTTTCGTAAGTTTATTGATTCTTTGACTTCATTTGACAAATATTGTTGAGCCATTACTACTGGATGCCAGGTACTTTGGTTGTGAGAATAAAATGTTAAATATGCTAGACACAGACAGAGACTCTGCCTTCAGAGAGTGGGGAGAACAGATACTAAACAAGCTATTACAAAGAAGTTTGAGGAGTATGATGTCAAGGGAAGCACAGAGTTCTGTGGAAGCAAGTATTATTAATATCATCATCTCATTTCCACAACCTGTTGGCAGTGACATCATAAAAAAGCTGCTTAACCTCTCCAAGGCTCATTTCCTCATATGTGAAATTGAGGCCAATAATAATACCTGCTTTACAGATTTGTTATTAGGATTAAATTTTTTAAAAGGCATTTAGTATAGTATTCGGCCTACAGTAAGTACCCAATAAATGTTAACTGCAATAATAAGATAACATTAATTTTATGTTACAAACCATTTTATTGCATTAATTTGTACTTCTAAGACTTAAAATTCTTTTTTCTTAATTCTCAGCATCTATACTTTTCACTTCTGACTCAATGCTTATAAAATTTTTAAATGCTTGCCTATTTATTCAGTTCTTCAGGAATTCTTTTATTCAACAAATATTTGAATACGTACCAGACCTTGTGTCAGGCATTGATAATAAAATGCTGAGCACAAAAATTCAGATTTTTGCCCTGAGGGAGCTTACAGTCTACTGAGACAGACGGGCATGAAACAAACCAACACAGAAAGAAGTACAGGATTATAGTCTCATCATGTACACAAATATATTTAAAGAAAAAAAAAACGGGCTTTTATCAGAGCAAAGGCAAACAAGATTCAAGCTATGAAATTGAAACAAACTAGTCCTAATATCATGGAAACATTATGCTTCTTTCTAAAGCCCCAGATCCTAAAATAAGCAAAGAATAATCTTAAAACCTAGAATATGTGTTTCTAATAACCTTCTTCTTCCTCGCTCTATGAGGTAGCTGAAAAAATATTATTTATTACAATTTTATAATGGGCTACATGATACAAATGATGACAGTTTAATCGTATTCTTTAAAACGCTAGTTACGCTAAAACTCTGCTAACATTAGAAACGTACTATTTTTATTTCAATCTAACAATGCAAGCCACAGCATATGTGTTTGTTTTGTCAGTGAAGAAAAGCAGGCATATTGATGAATACACTGATGGTTTATTTGATTTGTTTCTAGGCCCTAGTGCAAAGTGCTTAAAGACGTGAATTACTCTGGAATCTCTCCTATCTGTGAGACCTGTGGCCAGTCACGTAAACTCTCAGGACTCTGTCTCTTTATTAGTAAAGTGGGGTTAATGATAGTATCTACCTCAAATGGTTAGAAGAGAATGTGGCACAGATATTGGGAAACCAGTAATACTAGTGATAAAAATGGTTGCTACAGACTCTAAGTTTAAATTTAAAAAATGAGCTATTTGAGGGTATGATTCAGAGTGACCAGCCTTCCTGATTTGACAGGGACTAAAGTGTATCCCCTGAGGCAGGACTTTCACAGAGTCTCATAAACCAGTGATGAAGCATATGATGAATCAAAGATCATAATAAATATAATTTAGGGTCATAAATTTCAGTTCTTAAATTATGATTGGTTAACAGTACCTTAGTGTTTTCCATAACCCAGAAACAGGAAGCCAGGGAATAATGAATGGCTCCTCAAGCACACCTGGCTCTGCCTTTTAAGTCTTATCAAGTGTGTAGCCTTCTAATTCTACTACTTCCTAAAACAGGGAAAAAGGCCAGAATTTAGCACCTGTGCTTTCACGAGGGCTTAAATCACAATACTGTTGAGAGGAGAGTTAAAGGTGAGCGAGAGACTACTGGTCTTCAGATGTGTGCTGAGGGGATCACAGTCAGTATAGAAAGAGGAACGATACTAAATTTAATGCCTAAATTCTGACATTCTTGCTTTTTTCTTATTCTTCCCCTGGAAAGTCTACATATCATCTGAATGACTTGCTTACCTGGTAAACCTTGAACCTTAATATGGTGTCTAGCAAATGTTAGGTTCTCCACAAAAAATGTATGAATATTTTTTAAGGCTGAAGAGATTAATTTTTTTGTATTCTATTTTTTTCTCCTTACATACCAGTACCTATTGCAAATTACAGATAAATGTAAAGAGAATTGCAAAGTTCCAAAGTCTGTTGACAGAGTGATGAATTTTCAGGTTGGCATTTATTCAATCTAACATCAGTTAGTCACCCTTTACAAATCTAGCTTTGGGACACGACATGGCCAGTTTCCTTAGCTCACACTTCACTATGGCTAAAGTTATTGCCAATTGTTGGAAAGGCAGCTACTGTATTTAGCAACTGTTCCAGTAAAGCATTCTCCAGCTGTCTATGAGTCACAATCCATAGTCTTAAATAGATGTATTTGTCAATAGTTTTATTAGCTTCAGGTTATTTGTGCCATCTGCTGGCTTTTGGTGTAGGAATTGGTGTATTTTTTAAAAGACAGAAGATATTAACTTCATTCCGCAAATAGTTTTGTATCTTAAATGTATAGTTAATCTATTATATTTTCATTTCTGATGCCAGGGTCCACCTGAGACTATTAGAGATGTATCGAGGTCTTTCACCCTACATAATTCCCTAGTTGCCTCTGAGTGTGTGCTTTGTGGACAGCTGCAGTAGAGGAAGAGGAAAGCCTTAAACTCTTGGGGAAACTGTAACTAAGAGTCTATTTCCATCAAATTGAGAGACTGAGTGATTGATTAATGTATATGCAGTCAACTTAATAAATTTGAGGTGGTTTGCACTGTAAACACAGACATGCTAACTTGAAATAATTAGTAAAAAAAGGGGGAGAAGAGAGGGGGAAAAACTCTATTAAGAGACTCTACATACAAAAATGTATAAGGAAAGACACAAACTTTAGCTCTGGAGCTTCCTAGTTTGCAAGGGAAAAAGAGAAACATGAGTTACTTCACTTCAATTGTTTGGAACAATGACTCCTAAATTAGTGCTCCCTAAGGAAGGTTAAAGACAAGTAGCAAGACCTAGGCACCTCTCACCCCTGAGTCCAACAGAGCAGCTCCACAGTCACCTGTTTTCCACATTGGACTAATGTACAGAGTTTAGACTGACCACAGTCTATATGCCTGTGTTTTTTTGTTATTATTGTTTTGTTTTAAATTTGATAAATGATTCTGTAATTTGAAGAACCATATAGGTTCTTCAAAATAGAAACAATATTCTTTTCCTGGCTCACAGTTCTGAAAGTAATTTTAAACTACAGAATTTAAAAAAATAGTGTTTCAGAAAATGTAGAGGCTTATACAGTAATTTATGTCTATTTCCAAAATTGCCTCTCATTAAAAGTCCATGGCAGATGTCTTTATTATAGAATGACTTATGCTCTTTTGGGTAGATGCCTAATAATGCTATTGCTGGATCAAATGGTAATTCTATTTTTAGCCCTTTGAGGAATATCCAAATTATTTTCCACAGAGGTTGCACTAATTTGCAGTCCCACCAGCAGTGTAAGAGTGTTTCTGTCTCTCCACATCCTCGCCAGCATTTGTTGTTATGGGATTTTTTGATAGAGGCCAGTCTCACTGTGGTTAGGTGGTATCTCATTGTGGTTTTTATTTGCATTTCTCTAATGATTAGAGATGATGAACTTTTTTTATATGTTTGCTGGCCATTATTCTGTCTTCTTTGGAAAAGTTTCTGTTCACCTTGTTTGCCCATTTATAAATGTGGTTGTATGGTTTTTTCTTTTATTTCTTTTGAGTTCTAAGTAGATTCTTATTATCAGATCTTTATCAGTAGTGTAGAGAGCAAATATTTTCTCCCATTCTGTAGGTTGTCTATTTTCTCTGGTGATAGTTTGTTCGGCTGTGCAGAAGCTTTTTAATTTGATCAGATCCCATTTGTTTATTTTTGTTGCTGCGGTGATTGCTTTGGGGGTCTTCTTCAAGAATTCTTTGCCTAGGCCGATGTCTGAAAGGGTCTTCCCAACATCCTCTTCTAGGATTCTTAGGGTTTCATGCCTTAGCTTTAGGTCTGTTAACCATCTTGAGTGTATTTTTGTGAGAGGTGAGAGGTAGGGATCCAGTTTCATTTTTCTGCATCTAGATATCCAGTTTTCCTAAGCAGCATTTATTGAAAAGAGATTCTTTTCCCCAATGTATATTTTTGTCTGGTTTATCAAAGATTAGGTTACCATATGCAGATGGTTTCATTTCTGGATTCTCAGTCCTGTTCCAAAGATCAATGCTTCTGT
>CAUYRT010044951.1:0-75078 GCA_963574885.1 Lepilemur ruficaudatus | reverse complement strand
CAGGGAGAAGACCAGAACTTGTCCTGAGAATACAGAAAAAAGGAGTTAATGATGAATGCAGGAGTAGAAAACTTTAATGGGGCAGTACAGGAGACAGGAGCTGAGATAGACAGTTTCCATTGGATGGACTATGTGGTTGTTTTTATGCAATAGACCAAGTGTGCAGAAACCTTGAAGGAAGAATTGAGCACCTGAAACATTCACCATGGGGAATGGTAAGGAATGGGAGAGCAAGCATACTAGGAGCACACACTCACACACACACACAGAGCATCATGAACTGGTGGTGAATATACAGCTCAAATTGGACACAAGCGATCATAATAATACCAATGTCCACAATCGTGTGTGTGTGTGTGTGTGTGTGTGTGTGTGTGTGTGTGCATTTTAGTAAGTGGCTGTAGAAGATAGAAAGCAAACAGTTGGATGGCTCCCAGGTTTGGTACTTGCAGGTTGGATGTTTAGAGAGGGAAAGGGAGCTGAAATGTTGGAGATTCTGACAGAAGAATGAAATGGCTAAAATGATGCAGCAAGCAGAAGGCTTGCACACCTAAAGCAGGAGAGGGGTGGCATTTGGGGAGAAAAGGCAGCTGCAGAGGGACTGAAAATCTCAATTTGCTTAAAATGAGGTCTTATGAGTAAGGGAGTTGAGGGGGAAGAGGCTATCACCAGAGAGCAGCATCCTAGTTTCTGCCATAGAACACGTCCAGTTGGTGTAAAGAACAGATGTGACCATAGGAACATAGAGCAGAATGGAAACAAAGGCCATCACGATAGTGAGAATCACAGAGTTTTGGAGTGAGGAAGCTGCTTCTGCAATTCCACTCCCGTCTTATGTACACAACAGGGGTCTCTACCCTGACTCACAGCAGGGTGCCAGCTACTTGCTGATAGCAGCTGTGGTGGCAGAATGGACTTGCCTTATTGAAATAGGCATTGTTTTTTCTATAACCAACCAGTGTTTTGCAATCCCAGAAGGTGGAGTGGGAGCTGAGTCTGGTGAGCCTTCAGACGGCTTGGCTGAGGACAGCTAGTGATGCAAGTCAAGGACGTGAGAGGAGCAGCTGGAACCGCAGAGGGCACAGCAGTGAGTCACGGCAGCTCTTCGTTGCAGGCCACCAGGATGTCCCCACCCACCCTCAGCCTTGGGGGCAGAAGTCCTAAAAATGTCCAAGAAGAGGACTCGGTCCCAAAGGCAGCACCGCTTACGGCAGACTGTGTTCTCCCTCCCTAAGTGTTTCTGGAAACGTGGGAACAAACATTTTCTCTAGTTTCCAGAAGAACATTCTAAGTCTAAACCAGTTTAGATCTTGGGAGATGCTGATGTCAGAGACTTTTATTTTCTCCAGTCATTTAAACTAATTCAAATCAGGGCAAGCTTTTTGCTAAGCTTTCCCTTGAACGTAAAAGATTAAATCTCTTCAACATTCTTGTCTCTCCAACAAGTCATGAACAGAGAGGGGAAAAAAAAATTACATTCTTGCCTCCACCCAGCTATACCACGCAGCTCTCATGGACAGATATTTTTGGTTCCAGTTCGTTTAAGTCAGTAATTATGATAGGAACCCTGTTCTCTTAAAGGCACATCCTGTTGTTACAGAGCGCAAAAGCACAGATTGTGGACCCTCTCGAGGAGACATAAGAGAAGAGAGAGAACGAAGAGGAAAGACAGTATTTTATAGCTCTGTGCAATAGAAAAATATGGATCCCAAATTCAGATATGCATCTGAATTTGAATCCTGGTAGTTTTGTCATCTTAGGAAATTAACCTTTTTGAGCTTCAATTTCTTATCTGGAAATGAAGACATTAATACCCACTTTATAGAATCGATGGCAGGGTTAATCATGATAACATATATAAATTGCTGTGTCTGATAGAAGGAATAAGTTCTGATGATCTATTGCAGAGCAGTGACTGTGACACTTTAGTTAATCACCGTGTATTGTGTATTTCAAAATAGCTAAAAGAGGGGACTTTAAATATTCTTCACTAGCCAGAAATGATAAATATTTGAGGTGATCGATATGCTAATTAGGCCAGTTTGATCATTCCACTATGTATACTTGTATCAAAACATTACATTGTACCCGATAAATAACTATTGTCACTTAAAATAAAATAAAATAGAATTTGAATTTAAACATAATAGGTGATCAGGTAATGAGTCTGCATACCCCCCTCATATTACTTTTTTTTGCTTATGTAAGTGTCATGTCCTCGGAACTGTTGACAGTGTAGAACATAACATGTCACCTTATATTCTACTATTAAATTCCCAAGACTATAAAAAACTTATAATTTTTCCCCTGTGCCTTGATTTTCATAATCTTTCCACTGTTACTTATTTCCCCATTGACTTCTACCTCCTTACATGACTCTCCATCTCCTGTCTTTAGATGGGAAGACAAGATTTTGGGGATGCTCTCGGGTTGGACCTCCATCAAGAATCATGTCAGCCAAACTGCTGTATTGCACACTCGAGGGTTTTTGAATGATTCATTCTTTTGGAATTACCTTCACACACATAACAAATGCCTGTTGATCTAAGACCGGTTTCTTAAAATATGCGATCTTGTTCCTTTAGAAATGTGAGCATTATATATCCAAATGAAGATATTTACTTATTTTGACTGATTATCCTTCAGATTTCCTCAGTCACACATTAAAAACTTACTAAAACAGTAGTTCTCAAACTTTGCTGCACATTGGAATTACCTGGGAATCTTTAAGAAATACAGATTTCTCTTTGCCACTTTCAGACATTGTGAATTCAGACAGGGTGTGACCTGTTCGTTGGGATTTTCCCAGATGACGAATGTACAGCAAAGTTTGGAGACTGCTGTTTGAAGCTAATATCCATCCAAGAGCCATCACTAAAAAGATGCTTACATCTGTACATGTGTGTTTGTATTAACATTATTCAGCTTTGGGCTCACTGATTCATTTAACAAATGTTTGCATAAGACATTGGGCGATAAAATGTTGCTAAAAATGCATTGTTTTTAGGAGTACTAATCCATCTGCAGTTTCTTTTATAATTAGGGAAAATATTCTAATTCAAGATGAAGCATAAAATGTGTTAATCAAGTGAAAGATTTTTTTTTCAGTGAAATGATAAACCTTACAAACTATATGACAAAATAGCCTGTTATTTTCTTTTTTCTTTTTTAATTTTTTCTCTCTTAGGATACTCTGCTTTTAGCCATATGCAAAAGTACAAAGCCAAGTCAAGTAGAGGGGAGATTGTGTGTGTGTGTGTGTGTGTGTGTGTGTGTGTGTGTGTGTATTTTTGCTCAGGGATGGCCAGGCTTACTTATGGCTTGTAAAAGCCATAGTGACACGCTTCCCAGTTTCCTCATTCTCTAGCCCTCTCTACTTTCTCCTCCTCTGTTATTCATCCTCAATCCCCTTTCATCTCCCATTTCTCTCTGCTTAATCCTTACTCTTTGTGGAAAAGGGAGAGCATTCATCATCCACAAGATTACGAAATGGGCACCAACATCTTTCAGATTTGTTTATTGGCTTAGGGTGTGGTTACAGAATAAAGTGCTGAAATAAATTGGAAACGGGCTTTGGAGCCAGAAAGATCTGTTAATTTAAAAATGTGATATTTGTCTTCTTGTGCCTGAATTATTTCAGTTAACATCACATCCTCCAGGATCATCTGTGTTGCTGCAAATAACAGGATTCCATTCATTTTTGTGAATGAATATTTCATTATGTGTACTACATTTTCTTTATCCATTCACTTGTTGATGAACACATAGGTTGATTCCATATATTGGCTATTGTGAATAATGCTGCAATAAAATTAGGACTGCAGGTATCTCTTCAACTACCGATTTCTTTTCTTTTGGACATACAATCTGCAGTGGGATTGCTGGATCATACAGTAGATCTATTTTAAGTTTTTTTGAGGAATCTCCATACTCTTTTCCATAGTGGCTGTACTAATTTACATTCCCACCAACAGCAACAAAGTATTTTGGCTGCTTGTTCTGGTGTTGTTAGGAATGAAAAAAACTAGGAGAGCTTAAATTTTGGCATATAAGATGAGCCAATGAAGAGCTTGAGAATGTCATGATATAGAGAAACCACCAGCAGGAAGCTACGATTGTGTTTCTAAGAGGGCAATTCTATTCAGCTGTGTATATTTGGGGCTACATATCAGCAGTTTGATATTTAGTTTTTTTGGTTGAAGGATCTTTCATTCTCCAGTTCTGGGAAAACTTGGCTTTATTGTAGAACAAAATATTTTCTTGGTACTAACTTCCTCTGTACTAAGAATTTTTTTTCTTTGTTTAATCAAGCATATGTGATCTTTCACCTTAATTATCAAGAATGAAACAAATGATTTTCCAACTAAATACAAATCATTTAGGTTTCAAAGGAGGAACTTGGGCTATTTATAGTAGCAGTTATAGACATCCAGAGCCACCTTTTGTCATTCACACAAATCTGTAAGCTAATCTTTAACATTCCCTGTCTGGAAAGAAGAAAACAGAGAAAATTATCCCAACAAGAATATTTATTTATTTTTGATTACACAGAGACATTAATCACGTATCGTGCAAACTCCAGTTATTATCCTTCAAAAAGAGAAATAAGTAATTACCCCACTCGATGATACTAATTAGTTTTTTGTTTTTTAAATTATTTTTATTTCAAAACATGAAGGGGGTATGTTTTTGTTACATGGATACTGCTTTGGGAAAACACTCCCCAAATTAGACTTTCTTGAAAACTCCACAACAATCCACATGGAAGAGGACTTCTGTGACCAAATGTGGGGTTTTCCCCATACACCAAGCAGTAGACACCAGCTGGGTGTCCTCTAAGTCAATTCCTACACTATCTACCTAGAGATAGTGTCAGATCCTACAGGGTGAGGGCTCAGTCCCCAAGACTGCCCCCACCAGACACCAGTCACAGGTCCAAGCCTCTCGAGCTTCTGACCAATCAGCTTCAGGTTGGGGTTACCATGACACCCTCCCTCTTTGTGTTTGGTTAATTTGCTGGAGTGATTCACAGAACTCAGGCAAACACATTTACTGACTTATTATAAAGGATATTACAAAGGATACAGATGAAAAGATGCAGAGAGTGAGGTATAGGGGAAGGGGCATCCTCCTACAAGATCCTCCTTGTGTTCAGCTTCTCAGCTCTCTGAGCCCAGTCCTCTCGGGTTTTTATGGAGGCTTCATTACATAGGCATGATTGACAACCATGTTGAAATGTGATTGGAAAAAAAGCACATGGTCTAAACCCAGCAAGGCCTGCCTGTTCAGATTCTCCCTGGCCTCTCTGTAGCATTTATTCCTCCAGGTTATGGGGAAGGACCCTTTCTGGAATGAGGGTCTTTTGACCTACAATTGGATTAGAGTCCCACCTTAGGCAGGTGAAAGGGGGACAGGAGAAGGTCAGAGAGATAGATTCTGTCTCTTAGGGCCTCCAGCACCCAACATTATGACAAGGACTATGGGAGTTATGAGCCAGAAACCATGGATGACTATATATATCTATATATCTCTTAACACCTTGTATAATGCTTAAGTTGGAGCACTCAGTGTGCCCATCGTGTCACCAGAATAGTGTTTATTGTACCCAATAGGTAAGTGTTTACCCCTCCTCCCCCACCCACCATGCCCTCTTCTTGGTTTCCAATGAACTTTACGTCTCTTTGTGCCCATGTGTGCCCATCGTTTAGCTCCCAATTACTAGAGAGTACATACGTGTGGTGTTTGATTTTCCATTCCTGAGATACTTCACTTAGGATAATAGTCTCCAGTTCCATCCAAGAGGCTGCAAAAGACATTATTTCATTTCTTTTTATGGCTGAGTAGTCCTCCATGGTATATATATACCACATTTTCTTTATCCTCTCATGAATTCATGGGCACTTAGGTTGATTCCACATCTTTGCAATTGTGAATTGTGATACCATAGACATTCAAGTGCACATGTTTTTTTGTTTTGTTTTGTTTTGTTTTGTTTGATAAAAATGACTTATTTTCCTTTGGGTAGATACCCAGTAGTGAGATTGCCCGATCAAATGGTAAGTCCACATTTATTTCTTTGAGGAATTTCCATACTGTTCTGTACAGAGATTGTACTAATTTGCAGTCCCACCAACAGTGTATAAGCATTCCTTTCTCTCTGCATCCACATCAGCATCTATTGTTTTTTGACTTTTTAATAGCCATTCTGACAGGGGTAAGGTGGTATCTCAATGTGGTTTTAATTTGTACTTCCCTAATGATCAGTGATGTTGAGCATTTTTTCATGTGTTGGTCAAATATACTTGACCAGTGAGGTGAAATATCCCTACAGGAGAACTACAAATTGCCAATGAAAGAAATCATAGATTAATCAAACAAATGGAAAAACATCTCATGCTCATGGATTGGTAGAATCAACATTGTTAAAAAGTCCACACTGCCCAAAGTGATTTACAGATTCAATGCAATCCTCATCAAAATACCAACATATTTCACATATCTAAAAAAGATAATTCTATGCTTCTTTGGAACCAAAGAAGAGACCAAGTAGCCAAAGCAATCATAAGCAAAATGACCAGATCTGGAGGCATCACATTATCTGACTTCAAATTATAGTACAAGGTTATAGTAACCCAAACAGCATGACACTGTATAAAAACAGAGGCACCGACCAATGGAACAGAATAGAAAACCCAGAAATAAAGCCATCTACCTCTAACCAACTGATCTTTAACAAAATAGACAACAGCATACACTGGGGAAAGGAAACTCTATTCAATAAATGGTGCTGGGAAAACCGGATAGCCATATACAGAAGAATGAAACAGGATCCCTATCTCTCACTACATACAAAAATTAGTTCAAGATGGATAAAAGACTTAAATGTTAGGCATGAAACCATGAAGATTCTAGAATAAAACAGGAAAAACTCTTCTAGACATTGGCTTAGGCAACAAATTTATTACTAAATCCCCAAAGGCAAATACATCAATAACAAAAATTAATAAACAGGACTTGGTTAAGTTAAAAAACCTCTCCACAGCAAAGAAAATAATCAACAGAGTAATTAGACTACCTACAGAATGGGAGAAAATATTCACAAACTGTACATCTGACAAAGGGCTAATGTCCACAATCTACAAAGAACTCAAACAAGTCAGCAAGAACAAAACAAACAACCCCATTAAACAGTGGGAAAAAGATATGAACAGAAAGTTTTTCACTAATTTGTTTTTTATAGTGATGCTCCTTATTTTCTTTTTTACATAAAACCTAGGGGAGGCAAATTTTGTGAATTATCCAAAGAGAAAAAACAGGTTGACAGAAAACTACTCTTCAGCTTAAGAATCTATTACACACATCCTCTTACATAATTCAGATAATTCCCCACAGGCAGCCTTGTTGATCCTTCAAACATGAGTCATGCTTGGGAGAGAGAATGTCAACCACAAATTTGGGGGATTCTAAGGGCATACAGCTTCCAGTCTTCCTGTCTCTGAAACTGTTAAAAACTCAGAAGACTTCTGGGACTTCTGTATCTGCGCAGCATTAGAGGGGTTGCTTTTTTACTTACCCTGGTGGCTTAGATATGAAGACAGTATCTCCTTAGCTTCCTGCATTGGACCACCAGCAATCTAATCTAGCCACATAAGGGTTGACAGCACCAGTGCATGTTAGCAGGGAACCCTGGGGGGCTGGGGAATGGGAAGCTGTTATTACATCAATTGCAGCAGAGTAGGTTTCAAAGGGAACTAGACAGGTTGAAGTTCTTCTGCCACATTTCATGCACCCTCAAAGCCCTATGTCACTGACTCCTATCTGCAAAGAAGCATCATTCAGAGGTGGCCCTCCCCACCTCAGCTCCTCTCTCACAGTAGCTTGCCACTCCAGTCCTCGCTAGCATTTCATCATCACCTTTTTTTGAGGGACAAGATAATTTCCTACACACATACAACCTATCACAAGATGCTAGTTCGTTCCTATGGCCAAAACTATTGGGTGTTTCTACTCACAGCCTGCTTTTCTTACTTGTCATTTTCTTTTTAAATTTCCTCTTGTGTCCACACCAAACATACCAGGCTATATTATACACTAGAGAGTGTGCTGTTCCTTTTTGGGCCTCCAAAATGAGCTGTTTACAACCAAATCTTTGTCTCTGGGTTTGCTCTACCAAATCTCTCCCTCTGCCATGTCCTCCTTATCTGGGTATTGGCTGAGGCACTTTTTCCCCAGTGCTCTGTACTCACACTCCTACCCTGACTGCTGGCCCTACAGGTCCATGAAGAAGCAGGAACCCTCAGTTTGGGCTCCTCAGCAGTGAGGTGATGCTTCCCATCTGCATTACATGTAATCTGAGCTTCTCCAATGCCGTTCCTCCGGGAAAAGTGGAACACAGAGGATCAGGTGCTTCTCCTTGGGACCACTTGCTTGTACCATTACAGTGAGTGAATAGAGACTTCATTGTCGCTGTAAGTTTGGCTCAGTGTTATAGCTGAGTACTTTGACACTTGGAAGCTTGACAGCATTCCGTAGGCCATCCTGGCCACACAGTCACTCACATCAAACAATGCGGCTCTCACGAGAAGTGCTCCTGGCTCAACTCTGAGTGATGGAGTGCTGTCGTCAGAGATGTGACAAGGTAATGCACCTTCATTTGAATGTCACAGCCATGATTCTAAAAGATAACCTGGTGTCATGTGAAACCTCTCTGGACTTTGGTGAGTGTAAACGCAACTCCAATCCCAATATCTTAGTTTGTGTTAATCCAGCATCCGTCAATATATCTATAACTTTCTGATCTGACTGCCCCATAGTCCCTTATCTCCTGAGCTGACATGAGGCCTAGGCACATGTTTGATCAGAACACAAGATTTATCTTTTTGCCACTTTGCACCAGAAACCCAATCTCATCGAACATACTATAATTTTTTGTTTTTGCTGGTATTTATGAGGTAATGGAGAGGGAGATTTTACTCCTTGGGGACCTCCACTATGCATGGTGCTTGTAAGATAGGCTTGTCATCCTCCCAGTCCAAAGGCTTCTCCCCTGGGGAGCAGCCCTGGCTGTCCAATCTGCATTCTCCAGCTCCCCTGGGAATTCCACTGGGTAAAAATCACTAGACTTGCTGATACAATGCTTATTCTCAGCGAACTACATAGCAGAGTTTTGGATGGGATATTATTGAGGAGACACAATCTGGCAACCAAAAATAATCCAAAGGAAACCCAATATTGTTTCTTGTGTTTTTCAAATGTCACAAGGATGATTCTTGCTTTCTGCCCCATTCTGTTTCCTCTCACACCACAGATTCTCCCATTTCTCTTTCTCCATGCTCTTTGAAACGTTTCTTCCATGTTCAAGTTGCATGTTCTTCCCTGTGTTCTCCACGTTTCCCAGATCAGAGGGAAAGAAACTAAAAAGGCAACATTCTCATTAGAGGGCGAATTTGGGAAGGATGTGGCAAAATCTTGAAACACTTACACATTAGTAATTTTTATCCTCTTCCAACTATAAAAAGTGGTCAAATGCTGAGCAAATAAATTGACCAACTGGAAGAATAGTGTTGGTGTCCAGACAACAGTGTGGGTCTAAATCTCAGCTCCACAACTGTCTAGACATTTGATAATGGAAAATTTACTTAATCTCTCTCTAAGCTCCTGTCTTCTTCCATAAAATGAAATAATAACACCTAACTTTTTACTGTATAGATAAGGTATGTAAAATGTTTAGTATTTGCACCTGGCATGCAGGGAGCACTCAACAATTTGCACCCATCATTGTCCCTGGAAAAAGTTAAATTTTTATCTGGGAGCCCTTATTTCTTGTTCCTGGCTCCCATCCTGAGTTCATGAAAATGCTCCGTCTCCCCACAAGATTATTAGTAGTTCAAGTAATTCTGCCCTCCCATTCTGCTCCATTTTATGGAATGCAGGGAATCATATGGTCTTTCCTCCACTCTTGAGTCCTTTTAAAGAAAAAGTAAGCAGTGGAAAGTAAACAGACAGTACAAGATGAAAGTTGCACCGATTTAAAAACCTTCCACCTGCAGGTGAATGAATTCTATTCAGCTCTTTTCTGAATGCTGTTTTGTTGAATCAAAGTGGAATACAATTATAACAGAGAGTAATTAAATAAAATAGGACCTGGCTTACTAATTTAATACAGAGGTTGAAGGCAATTTTGTTGCCACTGAATCCTAAGATAAATTGTTCTCTTGAGTGGGGTCTAATTGTTCCATAGCCAGTTGCCATGATATGAGGAAAATAAAGTGAAAATTCAAGCTAAAAACTACCTTTGCTATGAATTTTCCATGCATTGAGTCACGACTTTCTTACTAGCATGAGTAAATCACTATCTTGATGCATTTCTCTAGCTTGCATGTGTTGACAAAATGAAAAAGAGGATTTCAGGGAAAGTAAAGATATTCTCTAGATAAATTAGCCCTTACTGAATTTAACAACAATTACATTCCATAATTTCCATAAAACGTGTCAATATAATTCTTCAAAAATATTATTATAGAAATGGCAATATTCTGACATAGTAAAATAACAGATGAGGCTAGCTTATGTTTGGTGATATATAAAATACTCTCCTTGATTATTTGGAATATTTTCCTCCCATATAACAATAATCTCTGATGTAAGTATAGAGTTTGTGAACTTTTGTCTAAAAACTACCAGATTTTTAAAAAAATAACACAATATAGAGTAAAATTAATGAGGGAAGAGGGCGCAGGTCAGGAAGAGAGTCCCGGCCAGAAGAATTCAGAAGATAAAAGTTAAGATTGGAACACGGTAATGAAAGTATCATTTCTGAACAAAGCAAGGTCTGAAATATCTAGACATATTTTCTACTTAGGTCTGGACTAACAGATTAGATCTGAAGATTTTCTCAATGTCACACACACACACACACACACACACACACACACACACAAGTATGCTGTGAAAATAGCTGCACCTGAAGATGTCTTATCTTCTCATCACATCATAGATTATAGTTAAATCAGCATTAGCAATGTGCTGCTCAAAGCCCCTTCAGGCATATTACTCCTTCTTAGTTTACCATATTAATTACTGTGATGAAATGAGTTAGTAGCCGAGAGCATTAAAATATAAAAAGATAAGAGCGGTACACGTCAGGAATCACACATGCCAACCTCCTTAGTAGCTGGCTTATGTAGACTAAGCCACCTTAGCATCAGGACCTGGAAGTACTCACCTGGCCTTTTGTTTTTCAGACTTCCTTATATGGAACTTCTTTCTGTTCTCCAAAGATACATCTTTCTTCTCAGAGGTTTCAGTCTGTTCCTCACCCCAAATATCAGGAAGCTCCATTCTGCTATCTTTTCCTGGTATTCTTTTCCTGATGTAGTATAATAGACAGAGGGGACAACTGACTATCATGTGATCAGGAAGCATCTGATGGAAGAGACTTGTTCTAAGTCAGCCTCCATTTTCCACACACCAATACCTCAAATGATGCCACTGGAATCTATGCTTAGAGTTAATGTTCACCTGTCTCCACCTGACCTCAGAGAGTCAATTCAAGAAATTGTCAACCCAAATAAATAATTGAGGCAAAAATCTCAATCCATGGAGGTTTAATAAGCCAAGATTTTTAGGATGCACCCAGGAAAAACATGAACTGCAGACAAGCTGTGGCTGTTTTCCTGAAGGGGAAGTTGAAACCTTTAGCATTTTAAAGGCATACAGAGAAAAGGATAAAGGCAGCGGGTAGGGGGCCTGATGAGATAGTGGCTACATTCTTATGATGTCCAAGAAATTATAACAATGGGAATGGCTGAAAAGGAGTAAAAATATGTTCTGTCTCTCTAAAATCTCCCCCTCTATGTTTGGAAATTAAAACCTGAATTCCTGCCTCAGGCCAGTGGTCAGGAGGGTAGGGGAGTGTCCTTTGTTCTTTGTACCACAGGATATGGCTCAAGGGAATTGTCTGGGGAAGGTCAAGAGATCATCTTAGCTGAAGATGAGATGAATCAGATCCATCAACTATAGTTGAACAGCAATAGCCTGAAGCTAAAAACCTCCCTTTTAAAAGCTCTGTATTTCTGCTAAGAGGCAGGACATTGGTACTTTGAGATGGGAGTCTGTCAACCTCTTCATTTTCTGGCAAATTAATAAACTTCTCTTTTCTTCTCCTCAAACCACTTGTCCCCATTCTTCTGATGCAGCCTTGGGGACAAGCGCTGAGCTTTCAGTAAAAAAAATCTACATTTTACAAAACAAGGGGCTGAAGGAAGCATCAATTATGTAGATGTCTCCAGGTAGGTGGAAGAATGTCTAATTCTGTCTTGTCTCCAGTTCTGTTACCTGTAATATAAACCTGTAAGTCATTATTAGTGTGGAATCAGATAGGCTTTAGTTTTAGTTCCTAGACATAGGTACAATTTGCATGCCCTTGCTTATGGGATGTCAGCAAAAAATTTATTTAATGAATGATCTGTAGGGCCAATTCTTCACAGGTGCCTGAGGCTATAATTTTCATTTGACAAAGTCTTACTTTATTTTTTTCACTCCAATGTAATGGGAAACTTGTAATATGTGAGATTATGACTTGAGGATGTTAGAATGAAGGGAAAACTTCACCTTTGCCCTTGGAAGGTTCATTGAAAAAGCAACTTGTTTGGTTGTGAAAAGGAGGAAGGAAAACAGATGCTTTGTCTAGGGGTTTCCATTGAGAAATAGATGACTTTAGGAGGTGTTTTGTCTACTAGGAGGAACAAGTTGACCAGAAGAGTGGCTTCCAAGAAGGAATAGATGATGTGTCAAGGGATCCCCAAGGACCAAAAAGATGTTTGGTCTATGACAGGGAGTCTCCAAGGACTGACCAACCAGAAAGAGGTAGAAAGGCCACAAAGTAGAGAAGTGATCAAGGCCACAAATGAGGGTCTCTGGAGCATGAGTGCAAGTAAGGTGACAGTATCCTCAAGTGACCTATCCTCATTCACATAGTAAAAATCACACCCACTCACACCATGACAGTTTACAAATACCATGGCAACCCCCAGAAATTGCCTTACAAAGATAGAAAAGGAGAGAATTCACCATTCTGGGAATTCTCCACCTTTTTCCAAGAAAAATCATGAATATTCCATCCCCCACTTAACATAAAGTTAGGGAATGAGCATAAAAGGGAAAATCTTGTTAAACTCAGGGTCTCTTCCACTCACAGGGATTGACCTCTTCCTTCTCTGAAATGTTCTGTGCTTTAATAAACGTTGGCACTTTGCTTGCTTGCATTTGCCTGGTCTGCTCATTTGCTCTGTCGACTTGGTACCAGTAACCATTCTTCGGTACTGAGAACCAAGAACCACGGAACACTGGGACCTGACATCTGGTCCACACACCTAACAAACTCACAATAGAGCAGATTAATAAAAGAAAAGCTATCAAATTAATTTTAATGTGTATACACAGAACTGTTGGCAAATAAAGATTCAACTCCCCAATAGAGTTCAGAAGCTTATATGATTTTCTAGTAAAATTGGTTATGAGAGGGGGAAGAGGGGAATTCTGTTCAGGGACAATAAAGGATTACTAGGGAGGATGAATGGATGAGGAACAAAGATTAACTGGTAAAGAGTTCCCTTTGGAATTTAAATGAGTCTGAGAGGACATTATCTTCTTAAAGAGTCTGTTCTGGTGTGGTCATATTCCTGGTCTTTTAGGGAAGGGAAAAAAAGAATAATTGTTTTCTTAAGTGGATCTAGATCTCAGGCAGATAAAGAAACTTCAACAATCTTGGGAGAGCCCATGGTGGTGGGGAGGAAAGGTCAGAGAGACTTTGAGGCTTCCTCAGTCAATTCACTATGTCAAAATTCCATATTTGGGGGTAAAATATTTCTAATTTCCTTCAAGGACCAGAACCATCTCTCAACATCTTCATGTATGCAGGGTCTAGAAAGTCATCTGGCACATAATAGGTGCTTAGTAAAAGTGTAGTGAAATAAAAATAAATGAGAATATCTGATGAAGGAATGCTAAAAATGGAAGGAGAAACATTCCAGAAAGTGGAGCTCAAGAATTCACTTTCTCTATGTCTTTGCTAAAGCTGACCCTTTGGGTTCATCTCACTTGCCAAACACCTCCACTCACTTTCTGCTAGCATGTTTCCAAGAGCAAATTGCCCTACTTCCTGGGCACCACTGCTCCATTCTCTCTAACCTAGATATCTGTAGTAATAGAGATGTGTCTCCAGAAACTTGTATCTGCAAATCTTTGCATTCTCAGAAGGTAAATTCTAGGTTTCATAGGAGCAGGAAGACAACAGCTCAACCTATAGTATTTTATAAATGGAAAAGGGAAGTGTTAGATAGATAGTGAGGGATTCTGTGGCTCCTATGGACAAAAGTGGGTTCTGTGGCACCCGTCTTGGTCCTGCCCCACCCTAATCTCCTGAGCAGCTGCTATACCTGGGGAAGAGGGAACACCCTATGAATCTGCCAATCATAACTTAGTGTGCCAGCTGCAAATGCAGAGGACTCTCTAGGCCATAGGCCAGGCAGCATAGGTATACCATAGAGTCCAGAAATTGAACTAGAACAAACTACATGCATAGTTTAAGCTCAGATCATGTGACTCTCAACTGTCCAATCAAAGTGGTTCCATGGTGACCTCTGAAACCCAAGGGAGGTCCCAATCCAGGTATTATAAAACAAGACACAGACCAGAACCAAGTCACTTTTTTTTGAGCCCTTACTTTTGCTCTCCCTTTGCTGTGACAATGGGTCTGGTCATCATCTGTGGCATATGTATCATGCTCTGTAAACCTATATCTTGCTCTTGCCCTATAATCCTACCCTTTCCTCAATAAACCTCATTTCCATGCTTGCCTAACTTTGGCATGTGTGGTCATTCTTCAACCATAAGTGAGTCACGAACTGACATTTTAGACTAAAACATGACAAAAGGAGTTAGGAGCATAGACAGCAGAGCCATTGCTCACCTCTGAGGATACTTGAAATTTCACAAAGAGAGGTAGACATGGATAGTTGTAAGAGAATCAATTTCTATAATAGATCCTTGCATGTTTCTGACCGCTTCTAATTTTTAAAAACCTCAAAAATATATTACTAGAATAAAACCCCATATGTCCTTTACCTAGATTCAGCAATTATTCACATTTTGCCCCATTTCTTCCTTCCCTCCTCTCTGTCTCTACACACGTTTTTTTCCAACAATTTCAAAGTTTCAGATAGCGTATTTATTCATAAATATTTAAACATGCATCTTCTAAGAATAAAGGCATTGTCCTATATAACCACAGTGCCATTATCTCAACTAAGTAAACTAAGGCTACTTTAATATCATGTAATATTCAACTTTTTCCATAATTGTATCCCCACCAGTTATAATTTTATTGTTTCATTTTTAAAAATTTAGGATCCAATCAGAATTAATGCTTTGCTCTAAATACAATAGTTCCCTCTTATCCACAGTGAGTGCATTCCAAGACCCCAGTGGATGTCTGAAACCACAGATAGTACCAACTCTCAAGCCTTCACTTTCTGCTTTTATTGAGCCTTGAGGTCAGGCAGAGATGAGAGAGTAGGGCCTTCTCTGATCTTTCTTGGAATTTGCACAGCTCTGTTATATGCACATTGCCTTCCAGATTCCCAGAAATATGTAAGTTTTTCAAAGCCTGTGATGGTTCTGAATGTTTGTGTTCCTCAAAAATTCATGTTTTGGAACCTAATGTCTAATGCCATAGTACTAAGAGGTGGAAATTTCAGGGAGTGATTAACTCAAGGAGATTCTTTCTTATGAATGGGATTAGTGACCTATTAAAAAGGTATCAGGGAGCAGTTTGCTCCTTCCACCATGTGAGTAAGCATTCCCCCTTTATACCATGTGAGGATGCAGCTAGACGGCATCACCTATGAGGAACAGGGTCCTCACCAGACATCAAATCTGCTGGCACCTTGATCTTGGACTTCCCAGCCTCTAGAACTGTGAGAAACAAATTTCTGTTGTTTATGAATTACCCAGTCTAAGATATGTTTGTTATAACAACCCAGACAGACTCAGACAAAGCCCATTTTTGACATCTCATTTCTGTTTTTCAAGTGGTTTGGTCTCTTGATAGCTCTCCCTGGTATCCTTATCACAGGCAACTATGAGGATGAACAATGCTTACAGGTTGTTTCTTACAAAACCCCTGGTAGAGGACTTTTTGCACAGATAGAATTCTAATCAGGTTAAATAAAGGCAGGCCCTAAAGGTGGAGCCTCTCAGGGAGCTGCCTGATAGGCCAAATAGTGACAATTCTCTTGGATACAGCTCTTTAGGGAGCTCCCAACCTATTCTTGGGTCCATGGCTGCCAGGTTGCCAGTTGTCAGTTATCATAGTTGTGAGGCTATTGATTTTTAGACTACCATGGAGATGGGAAGGAGGTGTTGGGAATAGGGCAAGTTAAAGCTCCACAAAGCTCTCTATCCTTAACACATTTCAGTTATTTTTCTTAAATAAATACTCCTTGGATTGTTGCAAGCCTTTCATTATTTCTAGAGTTCTGAAAATTTGCTGTTGGCAATTTTTACTAGTGTTCTTCTTGCTGTTATGGAGCAGATTTGGGGACATTCTTACTCCACTATTTCTAAACTGGCCTTCCATGTTAGTTTTCTCAGGCTGCCATAACAAAGCACCACAGACTGGGAGACTTAAATGACACAAATTTCTTTTTTCACAGTTCTGGAAGCTAGAAGTCTATGTTCAAGGTGTTGGCAGGGTAGGTTTCTTCTGAGAACTCTCTCCTTGGCTTGTAGATGGCCATCTTCTCCCTGTGTCTCCACATCATCTTCCCGCTGTACATGTCTGTGTCCTCTTCTTATAAGGACACCCATTACGTTAGATTAGAGGCCATCCTAATGGCCTCATTTTAACTTAATTAACTCTTTAAAGACCCTATCTCCAAATACAGCCATATTCTAAAGTATTGGGAGGTAGTACAACATATGATTTTTTAGGAGAATAGAATTTAACCCATAATACCTTTCATCCACATTGTTTTGCATAGATTTAGTTTATTTTCAGTGCTCTGTTACATTCTTGGTATGATTATATTGCAAATAATTTATCCAGTTTTCTGTTGGTAACATTTTTTTCTTAGTGTTCATCATAAATTATAATGGATGAATATTCTTGTAGAAGTTTTTTGTGGTACATAAGCATGTTTTCTAGATATATACCTAGGCGTAGAATTGATAGATCATATGGGCATATGTTCAACTTCAATAGACAATGTCTTGCTTTTCCAATACAGTTGTACCAATGTTGTAGTGTTATTTCATGGTGGTATTAATTTATTTCTCTGATTAATGAATTTTATTGCATTTTTATACATTTATTGGTCATTTTAATAGCATCATTGTGAAGGTCTTGTTCAAATCTCTGAACATTTTTTATTGGGTTGCCAACATACTTGCTGGTATTCTTGATTTATTTTGGATTTTAACCCTTTGTCTATTATATGTATTGCAATTATCTTCCCCTATTCCGTGACTTAGGTTTTCACTCTTTTAATGTTATGTCTTGTTTTTAAATGAAGTTTTTAGTTTGAATGTAGTTCAACTTATCTATCTTCCTCTTTTATTAGTGCTTTTTATTTCTTGTTTTTAAAAAATCTTTGCCTGAACTAAGGTCATGAATATATATATATATATATATATATATATTCCTACATTTTCTTCTTGAATCTTAATTGTTTCATCACCACACTAAAATCTACAACCAAAGAAATTGATATTGTGCACGTTGTGAGGTAGGGACTTATTTTTTTATTTTCCCATATGATAATCCAATTGATCCAATACCATTTCCTGAATATTTCACTGCTCCGCTGAGCTACATTTGTCATAAATCAAGTGTCTATATTTCTGTGGGTCTGTTTCTAGACATTTAATCTATTACATATTTCTATTTGTCCTTATTTCAATGCCATGTGTTTTTGGCTCTTTACATTTCCACATAACTTTACTAACCTGTTTGTCAATTCTCACACAACTATCATTTGGATTTTAATTGGTATTCTACTGAATTTGTAGATAAAATTGAAGAAATTGATATCTTTACAATAAAAAAGGCTTCTAATACATTAACCTGATATATCCCTTCATTTATTTGTCTCTCAATAATGTTTGATCAAATTTTCTATACATACATAATTCATTAGATTTATTCCCTTTATTTTATGGTTTTGATACTTAGCAATTGACAGCATATATATTTCATTTGAACTGCTTGTTTTCTACAGAAATGCAATAGGTTTGTTAATATTGTGCTTATATTTAACATTTTACAAACCTACAAATTCTATAATTTATCTGTAGATTTGTTTCATGTGCACACATTTATGCAAATAATGGCAGTTTTATTTGTTCCTTTCCAATTTATTCTTTTAGTTCTTTTTCTTGCTTTATTGCACTGAGAAGGGCACCAAAAGAGAAATGATGATTTTTTTAATATCCTTTTTTTGTTCCTTATCTAAGAAGAAAAGTCGTCTATGTCTCACCATTGTTTGATGTTTATTGTAGGATTTTCATATATTCATTTTTTTTCATATTAAGGAAGGTCTTTCTAGTCCTAGTTTGCTAAGAAATTTTATCATGAATTGATTTTTAATTTTATCAAGTGTTTTTTCTGCATCTATCAATGCAGAAAATTATATTGCCCCATTTTTGCTGTTAATATGATCAACTATACTAGTTAAATTTTGAATATTGAAAACAATTTTACATTCCAGAAATAATTTGTTTTAATATTTGTTTTAATTTTTTCTACATTTGATTTCTATATGAGAAAATATTAATTTTTTTCAATTTCTTTAAGGGTATGGAACTAATATTTTTCTATTTTAGAGTCAAGATTGTCTTTTTTCATGAAATTCTATATTTCCTGTACATTTTCAAATTTATGCCATACAGATATTCATAATAATCACTTATTTTAATGTCTGAGGTATCTGCAATGATGTTTAATTTTTTAATTTTTATTCCTAATTTTGATCATCTATAGCTTTTCATTTTTTCTTGAGAATTCTCAGTAGAAGTTCACCAATTTTACTCGTTTTTTAAAGAAAGTTTTTGGCTTTGTTAATCCTTCGCTAATGTATGTTTCTTTCTATTTGATTTATCGTCTTTCTGTTGCCCGGGCTAGAGTGCCGTGGCGTCAGCCTAGCTCACAACAACCTCAAACTCCTGAGTTCAAGTGATCCTCCTGCCTCAGCCTTCCGAGTAGCTGGGACTACAGGCACCTGCCAGAACGCCTAGCTAATTTTTTCTATTTTTAGTAGAGACGGGGTCTCGCTCTTGTTCAGGCTGGTCTTGAACTCCTGAGCTCAAGCAATCTTCCTGCCTCGGCCTCCCAGAGTACTAGGATTACAGATGTGAGCCACCGCGCCCTGCCTAACACTAACTTTTTAAATGGATGTTTATATCATTGATTATTATGGTTTTTTTTCTTTTTTAATATCCACTCAAGACTATAACATTGTCTCTAAGTTCTTCTTTAACCTGTCAACTGAAGAAATGATGAAGTTCATAAATTTAGAAAGGAGAGCTTTATTTCTCATAAAGAGTTGCAGCCTACAGGGCAACCATTCTGGCAGTCTGGGAAGTATAGCCTGCAGCAGAAGCTGAGAGCATGTACTAGGAGGAAGGGACAATGGTCACAGGAATTTATGCTGAGCAGGATGGTCATATATACATATTTAACAAACTATAGGAGAAGTTATGAATATTTATGAAAGGAGAAACATGTGCATCTGTAGTTGAGCTTTATGACCCTTCATAGGTTGCATGTACAAAAAAATGGCAGCCTCAGCACAATCCAAGGGGCTTTGGCCCTCTGACATCAAAACGTGAAGCAGAGGACATGAAAACCCTCACTGCTTATCCTCTATAGACTGGTCAAAACCACTGCATGGTCAGTGGCCTCTACTCAGAAAGGAATGCTGGTCAGCTGTTGCGCCAAAACCACAAAAAGGAAGGAGCAGCATTAGACAGTTGATTGAAATCAGCAGGGGAATAAGGCTTTCCAAAGGCTTGTTTAGCCCTTAGGGAAGAAAGACTAATGATGATTTTCAAGGGATGGATATAATGCGGTGTGTCTAACTTCCCATCCCATTGTGGCCAGGAACTGAGTTTTAAGGTTTCTCTGAAGTTCTCTTGGCCAAGAGGGGGTCTGGTTAGTGGTTGGGGACTTAGTATTTTATTTTTGTTTCTTAAACTGCATACCATAAGATTTTAATTTATCACATTTCCATTGTCATACAGTTAAAACATTTTACAATGTTTTTGTGGTTTATTTTTAAATCCATTGGTAATTTAGAAATGAAATGCCTGATTTTCAAACGTATCTACTAGTTATCTTTTTGTGATTGCTTTCTAATTTAATTTCAAGAGATCAGATAACATTTGCAAAATACTTGTAATTTGTAAAGACTTACTTTATGGCCTAGAATTTGGCTAATTTTTGTAACTCTTATCAGTGCTTTTAAAAATAGTTTATATTTGGCAAAATATACCCTATTTGGCATAGCTTTACTAACTTCATAGTCCATGCACATCCAAGCTAAGAAACTAAAATTAAATTTGATTGAAGATGGCAGAATATCCTGGAGGTTCTGGCAGAGGCAAAGGCAAAACCACTCTGGAGGTATGCTCCCACAGGAGTTTCTCAGAAACTCTTTTTTTCTCACAAAAAAAATCAAAAATCCCTAAAAAAGATGAGCTCACAATTTTAAAAACATTTAAAAATTCTTTAGGAGAAAAAACGCACCACAGCACAATCAGCAAACATCAAACAGTGATTAGAGCTCCAAGAATTTTAGATGACGGAAATTTTCAAAAATAAAATATAAAATAGTATGTTTAAAAAGATTGAAGACAAAAATTTAAAAATTAAATCTCCAAGAAAAATACAGGCCATTTGGGAAAAAAAATAGAACTTCTATAAATAACAATTAAAATTGAGAATTCAATGAATACTCTCAACAGCAAGCGTATGTAAGTAGTAAATTCTCTTGGTCTTTATCTAAAAATGTCTAATTTGTCTTCACTTTTGTGTAATTATCTGGCTGGTTCTGAATTCTAAGTTGAAAATGATTTTCACTCAGAACTTTGGAAACATTATTCCATTATTAGTCCAATGATTCAACACTGCTAAAGAAAGAATCAACACTTAAGCACACATATAGTAGTAACATTCATTGGGTGTCAGGCAGGTTGGTGGAAGAGGAGGGGGTGGGTATAGTCATACCTAATGAGTGCGGTGTGCACCATCTGGGGGATGGACAAGCTTGAAGCTCTGATTGGGGTGGGGCAAAGGCAATATATGCAACCTAAACATTTGTACCCCTGTAATATGCTGAAATAAGAAAAAAATTTTAAAAAAAGAAAGAATTGGTTATCTGGAAGAAAACCCCTCCGCAGAATTACTGAGCAGAGAGAATTAAAGCTTTGGAGATTATAAAAAAATAATTTTTAAATGTAGAAGTTAAAGCAAAAAGGTTGAACGTTTGTCTAATATGATTTCCAGGAAGGGAAAAAGAGACAATAGGAAAGAGATATTATAATAGTTGAAGAGATATTATAATATTCAAGAGATAAGGCTAAGAATTTTCTAGAATTACTGAAAGAAATAGACTCCTCAAATTAATGAAGTTTTGAGGATGATAACTATAAATAAATCCACACCCCAGTTGACCCTTAAACCATGCTAGAGTTATGGGTGCCAACCCTCTGCAGCTGAAAATCTGCATATAACTTTTGACTCTGCAGAAACTTGACTACTAACAGCCTACTGTTGACTGGAAGTCTTACGGATAACATAAACAGCCAATTAACACATTTTGTATACTATATATACATCATATACTGTATTCTTACAATAAAGTAAACCAGAGAAAAGAAAATGTTACTAAGACTATCATAAGGAAGAGAAAATGTATTTACTATTTATAAAGTAGAAGTGGATCATGATAACAGTCTTCATCCTTGTCCTCTTCAGTCTTCATGTTGAGTAGGCTGAGAAGGAAGAGGAAGAGGAGGGGCTGGGTTTGCTGTCTCACGGGTGGCAGAAGCAGAAGAAACTTTGCATATAAGTGGACCTGCACAGTTCAAACCTGAATTGTTCAAGGTTCAACTGTATTGAGGTCATACTGAAAAACAATAAAGACAAAGAAATTTTTTAAAGCAATCATATACAAAAGAGAGTTTACCTACAAAGAAACAAACATTGGTCAATAGCACATTCTCAAAAGCAACTAAAGAGGTAAGAAAATAATAGATGAATATTTTCAGATTGTGGAGGTAAAGTAAATGTGATCCAAGCAACAATCCAAGGAGTGTTTATTCAAGAAAAATCACTGAATCGCGGTAAGGACAGAGAGCTTTGTGGAGCTTTAACTTGCCCTATTCCATCACCTCCTTCCCATCTTCATGGTAGTCTTAAAAACCCAATTATACACCCAAACTATTATAACAGAGTGAAAGAAAATTGTAGGCATTCTCAAACAAAGACTAAGGCAGTTTATTACTTATATACATGTGCTGAAAGAGCAAGGAATAAATATGTTTCAGGAAGAATGGTTTTTTTTTTAATTCAGGATATTTTGGGGGTACAAACATTTTGGTTACATGAAATGCATTTGCCTTGCTCAAACCAGGGTCACAAGCATGTCCCTCCCCCATACAGTACACCCTGTCTCCATTAGCTGTGGGTTTAACCCCCCACCCCCTCTACCTCCCCACTGGTGGGACTGCAAATTAGTACAATCCCTGTGGAAAGTAATTTGGAGATACCTCAAAGAGCTAAAAATAGAAATACCATTCAATCCAGCAATCCCACTACTAGGCATCTATTCAAAGGAAAAAAAGACATTCTATAATAAAGACATCTGCACTCAAATGTTTGTTTATAGCAGCACAATTTACAATTGCAAAGATGTGGAAACAACCCAACTGCCCATCAATACATGAGTGGATTAATAAAATGTGGTATATGTATACCACGGAATACTACTCAACTACAAAAAACAATGGTGATCTAGCACCTCTTATATTATCCTGGATGGATATTGAGTCCATCCTTCAAAGTGAGGTATCACAAGGATGGAAAAACATGCACCACATGTACTTGCCATCAAACTGGTACTAACTGATCCACACTAAGGTGCTCACATGGTGGTGATACTCACTGCGTGCTGGTCAGGTCGGGGGGGGGTGGCGGTGGGAAGGTTTTCATGGTGTGTTTTGTATTATTTTGTGTTTATGGCTAAGTGTTTCAAAGTTAAAACTCCAAGATAGAGAAACCCTTATACCACTAGATTGCAAGCTTTCATAGAATAATGTCTATGGTTTATTCAACTTTGTAGTCTCAACCTGATATAATGCCTGCCATAATGTCATGACCCAAAATTGTTTTAAGTTTTTGTTTGTTTTTATTGAATTGAAACTAATTTAGAGAGTAATATTGATGGCAAAATCATTGGATTTAAGTTACTGTAGTCCTTCAAGATTTCCTAGAAGCTTTTTATTTTATTGCACACACACACACATTTGTTAATGTAGGATGGTTATTAAAGTATTCCATCTTATGACTTGGATTTGTTAAATTGGTATGGCGAATTGTTTATCGGATTAGGATATCCCACGCCTATTTCCCTTCTGCATTTCCACACCTAGTTGCTTGGAACAATTATCAGTCTAATTCCCTTTCTTTCCTGTAAGAAAGAGACAGTTTGTTTCTGTTGGTTCCTTTTCCTGCCATGCACACCCACTCCTAGTATGGCTGGTCTTCAGCCAGTCCTAGACAAAGTCTTTCCAGTCTTTAAACTTTCAAGATGTGAAACTTTGAAACTTTTAAGAAGAAAAATTTCTAACTGTAAGTAAGTTCATATTATACATATGAGAGTTTCTCTAAAAATTCAAAAGAGCAACGAGGTCATGAGGTGTGTGCCTTTGTTCTAAAAGAGAATCCCTTTTCATGTATTGTGGTTGTGGAATGTGAAGCTCTTTTAGTGTCAATGCCAACATATGCACATTCAAATTTAATTCCTTAATTTAAAATAATATTTTTTAAGTAGAAAGCAAATCCAGGATATTAAAGGGATACAAATTTTAATGAAGTGCTTTTGTATGTTAAAAAATGTTATTTTAGTAGTAGAGGATTTTTATAATCCCAAGGAGGATAACTTTTATGAAAACCCACAGGAAGGGGATTGTTTTTCCTCCAGTAATAAAAGTTCAAATGAGTTAGTCTTTGCACGTGCCTCCTGCAGGTGATAGCCACTCCATAAACTTTCATTTTCAACCCTCAGCTCTTCTTAAAATTGACTAAGGTAATAGCAAATAATTTTGGACACTTAAACAGTACAGGTATTATCTTATGTTCTTTACATAAATTTTCTCATTTAATCCTCATAAGAACTCCATGAATTGAGTATTGGCTTATCTCCATTTTAGACATTTGAAAGTTGAAGCATCTAGAGATTTAAAGGTTGCCCATTATCACACAGCTAGGAAGCGGTCAACCAAGAATTTTCACTCAAATCCATCTAGCTCCAGAATTTGTGTTCTTTTTGACTTTTATTTTTAATTGACAAATGATAATTACATATATTTATGGGGTACAATGTGATGTTGCAGTACATGTATACATGTGGAATAATCAAATCAGACTAGCATATCCATCACCTCAAATATTGTGTGATTTTTTTTGTGGTGAGAGCATTTAAAATCCTCTCTTTTAGCTATTTAGAAATATATAATACATTATTATCAACTATAGTCACCACACTGTGCAATAGATCACCAGAATTTATTCCTCCTATCTAACCAAGATTTTGTACCCGTTGGCCAATGGCTCCCCTTTCCTTGTCCCCCTCCACCCCCGGTGTCTGGGAACCACCATTCTACTTTTTACATTCTACTTCTATGAGTTTAACTTTTCAAGATTCTATGTATATGTAAGATCAATGGTATTTGTCTCTCTCTAGACCTGGCTTGTTTCACTTAACATAATGTCCTTTAGGTACATCCCTGTTGTCACAAGTGATAGAATTTCTTACTTCTTATGGATGAATAGTATTCCATTGTGTATATATACCAAGTTAAAAAAAAAAAAAAAAACTCCATCCGTTAATGGACACTTAGGTTGTTTCCATGTCTTGGCTTTTGTGGATAATGCTACAATGAACATGGGAGTACAGCCATCTCTGATTTTAATTCTGTTGTGTATATACCCAGAGATAGGATTGCTGGATCATATGGTAGATCTATTGTTATTTTTCGAAAATGGCTGTACTAATTTACAATACCACCAAGAGTGTAGGGTTTTCTTTACTCCACATCATTGCAAACTTGTTATCTTTTATCTTTTTGATAATAGTCAATCTAAGTGGTGTAAGGTGATATCTCAATGTGGTTTGAATTTGCATTTCTCTGTTGAAAATGCTCTATTGAGCATTTTTTCATATATTTCTTGACCATTTGTATGTCTTTATTTGAGAAATGGTCCTTTTCCCATATTTATAGGGTTGTTTATTTTCTTGTATATAGTTGCTTGAGTTCCTTGTACATTTTGGATATTAGTCCCTTATTCAATGTATGACTTGCAAATATTTTTCTCCCAATCTGTAGATTGTCTCTTGACTCTATTGTTTCCTTTGCTGTGCAGAAGCTTTTTAGTTTGATACAATCCCTTTTGTATTTTTGCTTTTGTTGCCTGTGTTTTTGGGCTCATATCCCAGAAATCATTGTCATGAGCAATGGAAAAATCTCCATGGCATTGGTCCATAAATTTTTAATTTTACATAAATTTTCTCATTTAATCCTCATAAGAACTCCGTGAGGTCTTAAGTCCTGGCTTATCTCCATTTTAAACATTTGAAAGTTGAAGCATCTAGAGATTTATAGGCTGCCCATTATCCATCTGGCTTCAGAATTTACGTAAAAATTTATGGACCAATGCCATGGAGATTTTCCCCTATGTTTTCTTCTAGCAGTTTTTTAGTTTCAGATGTTACATTTTTAAGTCTTTAATCTTTATGAGGGATAAGATAAGGGTCCATTTTTATTCTTATTCATGTTACTATCCAGTTTTCCCAACACCATTTATTCAAGAGACTGTCCCCATGTGTGTTCTTGTCAGCTCTGCTGAAAATCAATTGACCATAGATATGTGTGTTTATCTCTCAGCTCTCTATCCTACTCCATTGGTTGACGTGTCTGTTTTTATGTCAGTTTCATGTTGTTTTGATTACCATAGCTTTGTATTATATTTTAAAATCCAGTAATACAGTGCTTATGGCTTTGTTCTTTTTAGTTGAGATTACTTTGGCTATTTGGGGTTTATTGTGGTTCCATACAAATTTTAGGTCTTTTTTTTGTTGTTTTGTTTGTTTTTTTGAGACAGAGTCTCATTCTGTTTCCCAGGCCAGAGTGCCATGGCGTCAGCCTAGCTCACAGCAACCTCAAACTCCTGGGCTCAAGCAATCCTCCTGCCTCAGCCTCCTGGGTAGCTGGGACTACAGGCATGTGCCACCATGCCTGGCTAATTTTTTCTATATATATTTTTTTGAGTTGTCCAGCTAATTTCTTTCTATTTTTAGTAGAGACAGGATCTCACTCTTGCTCAGGCTGGTCTCAAACTCCTGAGTTCAAACAATCCTCCAGCCTTGGCCCCCCAGAGGGTAGGATTACAGGCGTGAGCCACTGCACCCAGCCTAAGGTTGTTTTTCTATTTCTGAAGAATGGCATTGGAATTTTGATTAAATTTCAGATTTCATTGAATCTGAAGATTGATATGGGTAGTATGGACATTTTAACAGTGTTAATTTTTTCAATGCATGACACAGGAGACCTTTCCATTTATTTGTGTCATTTTCAATTTCCTTCATCAATGTTTGTAGTTTTCAGTATACACATCTTTCACTTGGTTAAATTTCCTCTAGTTTTTCTGATGCCATTATAAATGTGATAGTTTTCTTTATTTCTTTTTCAGATAGTTCATTGTTAGTGTATGAAAATGCTATTGATTTTTGTAAGTCAATTTGTATCCTGTAAGTTTATTGAATTAGTTTATGAGTTCTAACACTATTTTGGTGGAGTCTTCAGAAGTTTTATATATAATATCATGTTGTCAGCAAACAGAATGTGTGCTCTTTATATATTATGCCTCTCATACCCCAACCTATCATTTTAGCTTAGACTAGCTAGGTAAGAGCTTCAGGGAAGAGGAAAAGCATAATTTAGGTTGTATACCAAGTTCATGGTATACCAAAATATCAGTATAAACATCAGGAAACTCAATCAATAAGGTAAGTTGAAGACATTCACCTAGTTGTAAGAAACTCACTTTTCAGTTATACTATCAAACATTAAAGAGACATTGCCTAAATTTCCAAATTGGAATGTAAAACTTTGTTCTATGGATTTCCAGTTGATTCTGGCAAAATTCATACCAAAGAAAATAAAGTAGACGTCAAGACATAAGAATCCCATGTAACATACACTACAATCTTTATAATATCAAAGAGTAATAGTAAACTTAAGCCCTTTTCAAATCTAAAACATCTTTTCATTTAGATGTAGTGATATAGGTGCAATTGCCTAGGGTGCAGCTGGGCAACAGAACGAATATAACTAGATGATATTTATTCAGAAAACATATAGTCATCACTAACCTAGATCAAAGCATGGTGTGTGGGGAGACACAGAATACAAAAGTAAGTTAAATAGATCTATACAAGAAATGCACAATCTTGAGTTTACAATAAAATGAGTTCACTGTTGGCAGCAATCCAGAGCCGTATGTTAGATTCATTGATATGTTGGTAAGTATCACAAAAGTAGTACAAACAGCAAAAGGTATTCAAAGAAGAAAGAGAAATCCCCACTTTATGGTTGGGAAGATCAGGGAAGAATCAAGCTAACATTTGAGCTGAGCATTGAGGGGATGGATAATATTTGGGAAGACCTGTAACAATGAAACTCCAGGCTTTAAGGAATAGTGCAGGCAAAAGCATCCTCATAACTAAGCACCAAGGCTTAAATGAACCCTGATGTGCTTATACTTTTTTCATTAATTTATTTTACTAATTTTTTACAAATCTAACTTATTGATCTTTACTGAATGTGTCTAAATGTTCAGAACATTTATTTATTCAATTAATTCTTTTCACTATGTGCCAGGAACTGTGCTACTCCCTAGAGACGGGGAGAAGAAAGCCTACCTCCTGTCTTCGAGGGAGTTGTTTTGTTTAGCAGACAGATAAGTAAGCACATTGTTAATCACGTATATATATATTAGCATAATCACATAATTTGAAGTTTCCTGGACTTGTGAATAAAAAGTCATGTCTAGTCTGTAAGGAAATAATTTTTAATGACCCCCCAAAGAATCTATTAATCTTCAAGTTAAAAAAATAGATCTAGAATATAAAACAATGGGGGTGAAGGGCAAAGGAAACCAAATACCTGGAGTTAGTGGAAAAGAAAAATGAGTCAGAAAAGATATTAAAAGAATTTGGGGAGATTTTTGGTTTGAGAAAAGGCACATTGAGAAATAGCCAGAAATTCCTGGGATTGAGACAAAGATGATAGCCAAAAAAAGAATTCATGTCAGGAAAAGTGGAAAGAGCCAAATCAAATAAAATAACAATACCATCTATTCCAGGAGCTGTTATGTGTGTGTCACCTTATAATGTGATTTAGGGGATGAGAGTTTATTACTAAATATATGAACTCTATATGACTATGATCAAACATTTAGACAATATGACATTTCTCCCTCCTTCTAATGGCAGAGCTGAGGTTCACTAATCCTAAA
Organism: Lepilemur ruficaudatus; assembly: GCA_963574885.1. Classification (NCBI taxonomy): domain Eukaryota; kingdom Metazoa; phylum Chordata; class Mammalia; order Primates; family Lepilemuridae; genus Lepilemur; species Lepilemur ruficaudatus. The sequence continues at coordinate 46,223 of CAUYRT010044951.1, read as the reverse complement.
ATTTTAAACTTTTAAAACCTTTAAAACTGTTGTATTTTTAAGTCATAGGAACTTCATCAAGGCATAATATTTTAATACTCCATATAAAATGGTGACCAAATAAAATATATAACATTTTGTACCCAATTATCCATATTGGAGAAAAGGAAGTATCTAATGGTAAATAAATAAAACAAGGTTGGATACTGGCAGAAGACAATTTTTTGGCAGCGTATCCCGGCAATGACCCTGAATATTCATACTGTGTGGGGATCTGCCCTCTAGTCACAACTGATTAAAACAGTGATGACATCTGACTCAAGACATATCAAACAGGGTCTTTCCATCGAGAATTTAAAATTAGGATTCAGTGGCTCCAGGGAGTTAGCTCCTGGAACTTGAAATAAGAGGTCATGCTGGGCCAGGCACAGTGGCTCACGCCTGTAATCCTGGCACTCTGAGAGACCAAAGCGGGAGGATTGCTTGAGCTCAGGAGTTTAAGACCAGCCTGAGCAAGAGCAAGACCCACATCTCTACTAAAAATGGAAACATTAGCTGGATATGGTGTGCATCCCTGTAGTCTCAGCTACTTGAGAGGCTGAGGCAGGAGGATCACTTGAGCCTAGGAGTTTGAGGTTGTTGTGAGCTATGATGATGCCACTGCACTCTAGCCCAGGCAACAGAGCAAGACCCTCTCTTAAATAAATAAATAGAAAAGCTATAGAAATGATGTTTTTTTTCTCCTCCTCCAATATCACATTTGAGAAGAAAACAGCTGCCATCCATTAGAAATTAATGCAAAAGGAATTTGGCAAACAAAAGGAAAAAACAGGTTCTGGTAAGAAGTTCAATTAAATGATAAATAGGGTCTTTTGAAGTAGTATGTTTTCACTGAAGTAGTCTGACAATTGATTAAATGAGTGAATATGAACGTTTTCTTAAGTATCAAGCTAATATCCCAAGGCAGCTTCAGATTTTCCTCCACCCTCATGACATGTACACGGCGTATTTCAAATGGAGATTAAGGATTTTGAGCTGCTTGATTTTTCACAGCTTTCTGCAAGGATGGAGGCCTTCCTGGCTCACTTTTCCCCACAAGGCTTAGGGTAGTGTTGCACACAGCAGTAATGCAATGAGTAGTAGTGTTTGTTTATGCATTTACTTTTCTGAGTGAGTCAGTAAGCATTGCAGTTGTTTTCTCTCCTACCATAAGCTCAGTAAAGAAAGGGGTTATATTTTGGTTCCATTGTAACACCAAGGCCAGGTTCATGATCTGACAATAGCAAACACTCAGTAAGTATTTGAAGGACAGAATGTAAAAGCAGCAAAACTGTTCCTTGAATGGCCATTATAACACTTTGGTACAAATAGCCTTGAACTAGACATCAAATGCTTAGGTTCAAGGTGCAGTTCTATACATTTTAATTATCTATCCTTTCATAAGTTCTGAGTCCTCATTTTCTTATCTGAAAAAAAAATGAGCAGAAATCAACTTGGCCTGCCCTTCTATGAGCTGTTGTGAGGCTCTATGGAGATGATGCAGGTGGGAGGACTCTGACTGGTAAGCTGCAGTGTAAATGCATGATTAGACATGGCACATCACCCAGACATTGATCAAGGAAATAAGCACAATGTGAGCAGGGCATGTAAGGAGGTGGAGAAATCTTAATTTGCCAGAATTCTCAGGGGAGGATAATATGTAGTTAGAAGAAATATTTGATAAACTCTTTGAGTTAGTAGGTAGGACCCTTACCACTCCCACCCCAAGAGGCATACTCCACTTTCCAATAATGCTCAGTGAAGCTCTCTTCCAAGCAGTGAGTCTCCAGTTAATTGCAAACCTTTTGTTGATAGAGTGGGCTGTAAGTGTGGAGTCAAAGGTTCATTACTTGGGGAATATTGGATGTGTTTTATTTTTTTTTCCCAACTCCTCTTCCTGGAAGTTAATCAAAGAGACAAGATTTTTATTTCTTTAAATTAGGACGCTGAGATGATCCCTGCCTGCCAAATTTACCAAATTAAAAGTCTGCCTAGGATGTACACATATTGTAATCCAGCCTCATGTATAATTATGTCAGAATCGAATTGGACTATATTAGACCTAAAGAAAATTTGGGTCTATGTTCCCTAAAGTGAAAATATATTAAGGCAGGTGGGACCAAACTCAATCTTACTAGCCAAAAAGTCAGTCTCACATAGCAATGTGTGGATAGACCTGGAGCCAGAGCTCAGCATTCCATCTCAGTGCAGCAAATGTCTTACAGGTGATTACATTTTAAGCATTGATTAAAAACCACTGGACAGATCAGGTATTTGTGTCACATTTTTCCATTCTCTCCCTTCAAGTGGATGGACCTATATTTCAAACTAGGGAGATAAAAACTGGTAACAACTGGCTAATGGATGTCAGAATCTTAGCTCATCTTATTCAAGGATTCTATTATTTATTCCTTAATTCATCAAACATGTATTAGATGCCTACATGGTCCAAGCATCTGGAGTTGCATAGGGAATTATAGTAAATACAAACCAATATTGTGTGTATGTGTGATCTGAAATGTATACTTAGTTGTGGTATGAAAGAAAAATCATACCATTAAAATTAAACATTTGGTTCTTGGGCTAATTTCCAAAATAAGTTTTTAAAATGTCTATTCTCTGTATTCCCTCTTCATACAGCATTGAATCAGGAATATAAAAGCCACCAGAGATTTAACTGCAGTATTCCATTTCACTCAAATTATGCCTACTCGTCTTGATACTTTTCTAAAATTACCTGAAGGCTTTAGGACAGTTTGAAATAAACTCTCTCATATATTAATTAACTTATTCAGGAAACATTGATCAATACCTATTATGTGTCAGTTACAGTGATAAGTACTAGGGAGTAAAGGCATAAATAAAACTGCCCCGAAAGAATTCATTATTTGAAAATAAACAGCAATCGAAGAAACAGCTTCCGATTCAGTGTGATAGTACAACTGTGTCAATTTATCCACAGCACAGAAGATACACAAAGGCACACCATCAGGAAATTTAACTGGACCTGGGAGCTCAGAGAAGGTTCCCTGGAGAATGTTAAGCTTAAATTACATTTGAAAAGAAGAGGTGGGTTTCCAGGCAGGGATGGGCACTTCAGACTGAAGGATCAGCATGCACCACAGAGCAGACACTGACAACCAAATGGTGTGAGCTGGGAAATATAGTCAATTCCTGACTGCTAGAGCAAAAATTGCAAGGGGCTATAGTGAAAAACTTATTTTTATTTAGTATCAACTCGAGCAGGACAAATCACCCTCTGTGGTCCATCTGTTGGTCCCTCCTTCAGACTGGTTACCTTTGAGATCATATCGCTATAATATGGTTAAAAACATGTCCTCGTAAAACAATGTCCTTGCAAAAAATATGAACACCCAGTTTTGAATTGATTATATGACTACAAGGATAAGATTGGAAGATCACTTTGAACTATCTTCCTATGACCATAGAAAGTTTTTTCCAAGATCTTTTCCCTCCCTACCATTTCCTCGCCTAGCCTCTCTCTTATTTTTTAATAAGTTTATCCATATCTTCTTTTTTTTTGTTTCTATGTGTTCCCCTATGTGTCTATAATTGCATACCAAACATAGACTTTCATCTGACCAAATGGTTTTAAATCAGTGTTTCTACAATTCCTTAGAACTTCATGTGGAAACTCCTCAGGGATGGTTGAGCCAGTGAAATTCCAGGCTCAATTTCTTCACCTCATCTCCAGAGGCTTCACATAGATTTGTTGTTAAAAATGAGGACAACAAAGTTTCATTCGAAAAGGGAATTCTTATTCTTCATTAAGTAGTAACATTACTCCTTCTTGTCTAATTTTCATCTTTTGAGGATAAATTGAACCCACAAAAGATAAGTGACAATATCAAAGCAACATAGCTACCTAGATAGAACTGCATTCAAACGTGGGTCTTCTATTCTCAGATGCTCATGCCATTATGTTATTCCAAGCAAGAGTTCTTTTCTACCACATTGCCCACTACTAGGGAAGAAATCACCATTGGCCCAGTGTTGACCCTCAGGTGTAGATTGAATTGTCTCCTAGTCTTATCCTTTTATGTTGAATTAGAAACTCTCTTCCATAATTTCCCTGGGCTATATTAAATTTCATTTAGAAAACATTGACTATGAACTTACAAAATTTACTATGCTTAGCCCTGGAGACAATGAAGCCCTCAGTTGAATATATATGTCTTTGTAGTGGAGCTTCTTGTTGACTTCTTTGGAGGCAAGGGGCACAGACATGCATATATCTGACTCCTTCCGTGAAACAGGAGTTATATTAGAGGCCATGTCATCATGGATTAAATTGTATCTCCCTCCCCAAAAGATTGTTGAAGTTATGGCCCCAAGTATGTTAGAATGCAAACTTACTTGGAAATAAGAATTATTGCAGATGTGATTTGTTAAGATAAGGTTATCCTGGAGTAGGATGTTTCCCTAATCCAACATGACTGGTGTCTTTATAAGAGGTCCTTGGTCATGTGAAGATGCAAACACACAGCGAGAAGGCCATGTGAAGATGAAGGTATAGACTGGAGTGATTCATCTCAGTCCAAGGAATGCCAAGGATTGCTGGCCATCACCAGAAGCTAGGAGAGAAGCATAGAACAGACTCTGTGTCAGAGCCCTTAGAAGGAACACACCCTGTCAATAGACACACTAATTTTGACATTCTAGCCTTCAGAATTATGAAACAATAAAACCCTATTGTTTTAAGTCATCAAGTCTTTGTGGTACTTAGTCCCAAAATTTCTAGGAAACTGAAATAAAGTGCATAAAGTTCACAGATGAAGAAGCTGTTATTAGCTACCCCTAGGAGCATAGGCGCCACACTGGGAACAGGTGACCTTTGAGTTGGGCACTGTGGAGTGGGAAGGCAAGTAAGCATCATTAGAGGAAAAAAGAGAGGGAGTACATTCACGGCAGAGAAGAAAGCAGGAGCAAAGGACAAGATTTAGAAAGGTCTTTTTGTTTTTGAGCAATGCTGAGTAACCCTGTATAGATCCAGCATGGAAATGAAGCGTGGGGTGCTTTGGGCAAAGCCTGTTGCAATGCAGTTTTGCAACAAGCAAATTTACTTAAGTCAAGAAAAACTTCAAATTTTGGAATCATTGTGTATTTGTGTGTGTGTATATGTGTGTGTGTTTAAATATGTATCTATCCCCAGATGGTTTTTCTTTTTTCTTTTAATTTCTTTTTAATTATGGAAGCTATTCACCAAACATGTTTTTGTTTATCTCAAACTAAGTATACAGTTTCCACATATGGAGCATATTTTGTTTTACTTCAGTTTATCTTAAGCAATCAGCTTTCCTAACTCTTGTTGGCAGTGGACCCAAATGATTTCTTACTTTTTATTTTTCCTCTTCCTTCTTTTCTTTCAGCTATGACTTCTATCTCCTTCCTACTGCTTTTTCTCCCTTCCTTCCTTCTGTCCTTCCTTCCTTCTTTTTCTTCTTTTTCTTCTAGAATGTCATGAAAGATTTCCCATGTTGATGAGCTGCCTCATTTAGTGGCAGGAACCAATAGCTCCTCGGCTTGAAGACATTCAGTCAGCCTAGAAAATACACAAATGAAATAATGTTAATAAACAAGTCAGGGATATTATTTGCTCTTTCATTTATAGTATCATAAAACCAGTATCCAAATTTCTCCGTAGTCTGGGTCCAAACTATGTTAGCAGCCTTGTTCAGCCGAGTGCATTTTCAAACTGTGGTGCATTTGGCTCCCCTGTTCCTCCTTTCCTTAGCTTGTTTGCATCTTCTCAGTCTGTTGCGCTCCACTTATCCCTTAAAATGCAGCCCAAATGTCCCTCCTTTGTAACACATTTTTTGATACTCCCAGCAGAATTGCTCGTTCCCCCCCTTCCCCTGGATTCTCCTGAAGCTTGATACATTCCTCTATCATTGCTTTATTGTGATTGGTATTAATTTTCCTCTGTGTCTCTTCCACTAGACTGAGGTGAAATGTTTCTCATTGTTCCCAAATCTGAAGTGTCCAATAGAGCGGCTGGCACAGAGTGGACTCCATAAATGCTCACTGAAGAAATGTCTGAATGAAAAGAGACTGGAATCTTCCCATAAAGAATAAAACTCTTGTCTTTAATATTGGTATAGTCTTCCTTAAATCATTGGCACACCTCCCAATTGGAAGACCACTAGAGCTGTCAGAAGACCACTAGAGGCAGAAAGCCACTGAGACAAGATTGACAGGGAAAGTTATCCTTTCTTGATATGTACATTTGTGTAGCAGAAACTGGGCACCTAGTGGATGTGAAATTCAGTGTAGAAGAACAGTGGTCTGTTCATGAACATTTCTGTAGTGACACCAGACTGAAGGGTTTACCTTTCCTGCCAACTCTAAAAACCGAAATCAGTTGTGCTATGCTGAGATGGTTTCTAGGGTAAGAGTACTGTAAGCAACTCAAGAAGCCTCTCAGAGCATGAGAGGAAAGGGCAGTGGCATGTGTGATGTACATGTGTGATGTACTCCCTTTAACAGGGTCTATGCCTTTCATCCTAAAACCCCAGTACATTACTCAACATGTTTATATAGGATTCATAAAGAGCTGTTAAATGAATGAGCATTGCCTAACTTGATAAATGCAGAAATGCAAATTCACCGGATTTGTAGGCACAATTCTGCAATTCCTGACCCTCCCATTACAATTATGCATTTTCAATGACTTTGTGATATGAAACAGTTTTAAAATTATATTGTAGGGCCCTTAATTCCAGCAGATTCATTCCAACATCAATAATCTTGATGACGGGTTTTTTTTTTTTTTTTTTTTTTTGGTCCTCATTCAACGCTCATTGGATTTCCGCACTGAGTAGGATCCATAGGTTTTGACCATGTGCTTACAATGAGTGTGGACCCTTTCCCCACTCACCTCCTTCTAATAAGGGGCTTGGAAGTAGCAATAACAGAAAGTGGTAAGGACAGAAATGTGGAGAGGGTCAAATAGCTGAGGTGGGTTGTGGGCCTAGGTAAGGAGGTAAAACAAGGGGTGGGCCCAAGGGTGGAGGAGCCAGTAGGGGAGGAGAGGCAGGGGTGCAGAGGTGGACCACAGAGACCTACAGGTGCCAGGGACATAAGCCTTGCCAAGCCACCTGGTGCTGAGCTCCTCTCTGCTGCCTCCGCCCTCCTTTCCGATGGCCGTATTGAACGTTTCCTTGTCCCATAGTAAGAGTCCCTACTTCTGTCTGTCACCTTTCCCAGTAGGCCCACGACACTGGGAACTGCATTAGGGTATGTCTTTCTACAACTTCCAGACGGTGGGACTTTGTTTTCTGACCTTTCCACATGTTGGTTTTCCCACCTCATTAGAAAAGTGATGTGTGAAGGAACTGAGTTTACAGACAAGGAAGAGTTTTTTACAAAATTCAAATGCTATAGCAACATGCTTTGACCATTATCTTTATACTGTCCTTATGGAAGGAGAGTATTCTCAAATAAGAGAGGCCAAGGGCCAGAGATTACAGTTTATCAACAGCAGAGTTCTAGAACCCAGCTTTGCTACATTCCCTCTAGTCTGTCTCTACTTCCTCAGCCCTCATCCTAAGAAACCAGGTCCTCACTGATAACAACAACAAAACATGAACTTCAGTTAGGAAATGTTTTTTTCATTACAAAAGGGTAACCTTACTTACTATATTTATTATAATTTAAGTAGCACATTTTATTTCCATTTCAACCTAACATTAAACAATCCAAATAAGGAATTTCTTTGTATGGTTAGAAGGGAATTTTCTGGTTAAATAGCTTGCAGCTCTGGATCCTGAGCCTCTGAGTGTTTGATAAACGGCTCCTCGGGTGACAAATGAACTGTAGTGGGACAGCCAGTGCCATGGTCCCTGGCTGATGCAGGCTGCAGGGCCCACGCTGCCGGCTGTGACCAAGGGCCACGTTAACCAGGAGATAACAATCTTTATAAGCAACATAAGACATTTCAAGCAGTACCTGACAGTGGACTCCCAAACCACCAAGGTGGTCAAGCCCAGAGTCTTAAAAGCTTTTCCTCATCTATTTGGAACCCGTAGTCAGCAGGCAATTTTTCTGAAGTGTCTTTAGTGAAAGAAGATAATTTTGATGAAGGAGGACATGGGCCTCCATTCCTACCACGGGCACTGGTGGGAGGGTGAGGCCCAGGACTAGCTAGAAAGCAAACCTAGAAGGAAGGTAAGCGAGACTCCCACGAGGGGATTTGTTCTGTTTCGCTGCAGGACCTTGTAGTTACCAACACATCCAGTCAGCAGCTTACAGGTTTCCCTCTCCTGCCTCCCCTCCTCTCTGCTAGTCTGTTCTCTGGACTGTTGAAGCTCTCCCCACTCCAGCCAAGAAACACACATTGAAAATCCAAAATAATATGATAACTCAAGCTATGGTTGCATGTTGTCAGTCTGGGGGCAGTTTCTTTAGAAACAGCCAAGAGCTGCACATGTGATACTTTGGAGCACATTTTCATCCCAGGAGTTAAGCTAACTTCAGCTGAGAATTATCTCCAGCTTTGTTAAGGTCCAAACAGAAGCTACTGTAAACCCCAATTTCTTGCCATGAAAAGATTCTACTTTATGCTAAGACTTTAAGAATAGTTTAGGGAAATTATTAGAGTCTTTTAAAGCAAGAAAACAGAAAAACTCCCATAAATCTTTACATTAATGTAGTGCTTTCTGATTTACAAATCACTGTCTGCTGGCTGCTCCTGCCTCTCTTAAACTTGAAGCCATGGAATAACCGCATAAGTTGGGAAGGGTTTGTCAGGGGAATCTCTCCCTCCCTTCTGCTTCCAGCTCCACTGGCATCACTCAGGTCCTTAAAAAAAGTCAAAAATGCCTAAAATGCCTGGCTCTCTCTGGCCACTGGCACCTGCTCTCACCATTTTCTAGATCAGGAATTCCTAGGGGAACCTTGCCCTCCCTCTCCCCGTTTGTCTGGTTAATTCACTTTATCCTTCCACTGTGAGCTGAAAGCACAGTGTTCAGGGAAGTCTTCTCTGACCATCCTCTGCCCTCCACATCCCTTATATTCAATCACGGAATAATGTTTCTATTTTTCATATTATTTGGAATCAGTTATTTCTTTTAAAAAAACTAGAAATGAGAGCTTTATTTCTAGGTATCTGGAGCTGCAAAGGGTAAGGCTGAATAGGGGAGTGACACAGCCACAGTCACACTAGAGAAGATTAATGTGGTCGCGTGCAGGCCCTGCGGTGGCCCAATGGCCCAGAGGGAGTGACTGCTAACAGCAGAGTTGGGGTGGCACAAAGGTCTCCTGCAGAAGCTGAGCCTGAGATGTCTGTTCCAGGAGTAGAAACCAGGAGGCAAGAGGAGTAGCTGGGTGGGGAGTGGGAAGACCCAAGTTTTCAGTTCAGGTCCTGGGTTCAGTTTTGAGCACCTTAACACCGGGAGGATTAGCTGCAGGACTTGTTACCATGCTTTGCAAAGGCAGCCTCCAGAGAGGGCAGGGCAGGTGACTCAGATTAAGAATTTCCTTCTGGAGCAAATCTCACAACCTTACGGATTGGTGCCACCATTCATCCATGTTTCCACCCTGCCTGGGGCCTCAGCCTTTGTGTTCCCCTGGTCAGTTCTCCCTCTCATTCCCCAGAAGGGCTACTCAGACTGTCTCCTTTCTTCTCAAACCTTCCCCCAACCCCCTCATTTCCCACAGATGATGTCACCTTCCACTTCGCGGAAAGTGGAGGCCATCAGAAGGTCATTTTTTTTTTCAGTATGAATACTTTGATATTTGTCACTGTATCAGACAGAAAATTATTTCTGTGTTTAGGTTACCATTGTACTTATGGCACATGCCTAGCATAGAATAGCTCAATAAATATTCGAAAATGTGATGAGTGCCCATCATTCACCTTCCTTTTACGGCTGAGAAGTGTGAGGTTCAGAGCAATATGTCCAAGGTCATGGCACTAACAGAAGAGTTTTTGGAGTCAGAGAGATTTGAGTTCAGCATTGCCATTTATTCACATGGGTAATTTTCTTTGACATTCTGGTTCTCTTTTCCTTGTCTGTTAAATTCAGATAATAGAAACTATTAATAAGAGGATTGTTGTAAGTTCTACAAGAGATAAAGCATATATAGTACTTGTGTACTATTAACACACTCTTAATAAATCTACTGCATGTCTTTTAAGTCTATTAGTTGGACTTCTAATTCTAGTCTATGAAACAGTTGATTTCTATATTGTTCAAAAACATCCATATCTCTTTTTACAAGTTTAAAATCTGAAGCAAAAGGAAGATCAGTGCTAAAGACAGTTGTTTCTCCCTTTCTTTTCTTTAACTCACAATAAAGGGGCAGAAGAGATTATAAAATATATATTCCAAGACAATAGAAATGGAAGCAAAACTAATATTTATGTAGCATATTTAGAATCTTTCTAAATGTCTAGTATAGTGCACGTTGCTTTCTCATTTGTTCCAATTAATAAAGATTATCTGAGTGACAGGCCCAAGACAGGGATGCAAATGTTCTGGAAAAATGAAATGAAAGATTTATCGTGGGTGAAACCAGAGAGTGAAATTACAGTGTTTTTATTGGCAGATTTGCTAAGGGATGGAGCTAAGGAAACAGCCAAGGTGGTAGCTAAAGATGTTGTCAGAAGAGAAGGCTTATACAATTAAAAAAAAAGAAAAGAAATGAAACAAAACAGAGGAGAATAAGTATCAAATTTCAAGAGACGTTCGAGTCAGGTTTCTTGACACTTAATCTTGTGTCTGATCCACCAGGCCGCCTGAGGTGCTCTATAACATTATTATGTCCAATCTATAATTTATATCTTCTGTATCATATTCCTAAACTATTAAAGGTGGAGCACAGACCAAGGATATTTATAGAAATTATAGTACTGTAATAGCAAGGGAATGTAAAAATACTATACTATGAGGATTCTGTTTCAGGCTAAAAATGAAAGAAGGATACTGGAAACCTCACGCATATTTGATTTAATAATATCATCTAACTCATTTAACTTCAAACTGCTCTAATACAGCTATACTAGGAGCAATAGTTACACATATTTAAAATTTCAGCTGGAAAGAGCTGATTGAGCACATTGATGTGAGTAGTAAGTTGCTTGTGTATTAGAACAGGTAAAAGGATGAAGCTGAAAAGACCTGGGTTCAAATTCTAGTTATGATGTATGTGATACATTGCTTGTGATGTATGTGATATTGGGATTAGAAAGTGAAAAATGGGGATAGTAATGCCTACATTACAGGGTAGATATGGTTAAATAAGATTGAAAATTATACGAATAACATCTATACACTCATACCTGTAATATAGTTTGGATTTAATAAAAGCTGTTTTTTTTCCTGAAAGCATTTGTTCTCTCTGATTTCCTCAATACTTTTCTTTTTTTTCTTTTTCTTTTTCTTTTTTTACAAAAGAGAACAGATAAAGTATCTTTGAAATACAAAATGGTATGCAGCTGCCATGCCACTGGAAACAAGAAAGCAAATACACTTTGCTCTGCTTACTGACATGACGCCACTCTCATCCATTGTGCATCCTGAAACCTTCCTTCTCTTCTACCTTGATTTCAGTCACTTTAAGGAAAAAAATGATTCGGGGTAATACCAAGGTCTCCCTTATTCCAAAGTGGAGTAAAGGTCCTAAACACACATCTAAGCATGCTGGAGATCTTCAGAAAAGGACAGGACTTAAGCTTTTTGTGCTCTGTATAAGCAGACTCCCCAGTTACATCTTTTTCTTGACTTATTGCACTGGGTAAAACCTACATTACAATATTGAACAGAAGTGGTAAGACCAAATATCCTTGTCTTGCTCCTGATTTTCAGAAGAAAGCATTTGTTTTTTCACCATTAAGTATGATGCTATGTGATTTCTATACATGCATTTAATTAGATTAAGGAATTTGCCTTCAATTACTAGGTTGATGAGACTCATTTTCAGAATGGATGTTGGATTTTGACAGTATTTTTCTGTGTATTGAGATGATCACATTTTTAAAATCTGTTAATATGGTTAATTAAATTGATGAAGTTCAAATACTAAAATATTAAGCCAAACTTATATTCCTAGGATAAAACTATTTTTGATCTTGATGTATCCTTCTTTTGGATTTCATTATAGTTAGCAAAGTTTTGTTAAGAATTTTTAGATCTATATTAATGAGGGATACAAATCTGTAGTGTTTTTTTGTTGTTGTTGTTTTTTGTTTTTTGAGACAGTCTCCCTCTGTCTCCCAAGCTGGAGTGCAGTGGCCTCATCACATCATTACAACCTTGAACTACTGGGCTCAGGCGATCCTCCTGTCTCAACCTCCTGAGTAGCTGGGACTACAGGCACATAACATCATGACTGGCTAATTTTTCTATTTTGGTAGAGACGGAGTCTTGCTGTTGCTCAGACCGGTCTTGAACACCTGGCCTCAAGATATCCTCCTGCATCAGCCTCTCAGAGTGCTAGGATTACAAGTGTGAGCCACTGCATGAGGCTGGTAGCATCTTTTTATTCTAATTTTTTACTCTGGTTTTAATATCAAAAAAATGGTGGCCTCATAGGATGATTTGGGATATAGTCTTTCTTTAACTTTCTGGAAGAATTTTTGTAGAATTGTATTATTTCTTTCTTAAATACTTGGTTTAATTCATGATGAAAGTATCTGGGCCTGGAGTTTTTTTTTGTTTGTTTGTTTTTGTTTTTGCCGGAAGATTTTTCACTATAATTCTGTTAAAAAATATAATGCTATCTAGGTTATCTATGTTTTTTGTCCTTAGTATTTAGTGCCTTTCAAGATTTGTTGTTGTTTTTTTTTTTTTCCATTTCATCTGAGTGGTTCAACTTACTTGCATAAAGTTGTACATAATAATCCATTATGTACATGAAATCTGTATTGATGTCACATCTTTCATTGTATAATAATATTGTTAATTTTTATCTTCCTCCTTGCATGCTATCATTCTGGTTAGAGGTTTATCAATTTTATTGATAGTCTCAAAGAATCAGTTTTTGGTTTCTAATTTTTAAATTATTTTTCTATTTTTTATTTTATTGATTTCCAATGTCATCTTTATTATTTCATTTAATGCTTCCTTTAGATTTTATTTGCTATTAATTCTAGTTTCTTAGGATGGAAGGTCATTGATTTGAGAAGTTTTTCCTTAATAATATAGTTATTTAGGGCTTTACATTAAATTCTAATTGTGCTTTAACAATATTCTACAAATTTTGGCATTTGGTGTTTTCATCTTCATTCAGTTCAAAATACTAAATTTTAATAATTTCTCTTTTGATCTCTTTTTGGCCCATAAATTATCCTTCAGAAGTCTACTATTTAGTTTCCAACATTTGTGTATTTTTCAGATATCTTTTTGTTTTTGATTTCAAATTTAATTTCATTGTGATGAAAAAACATAATTTTTATTACTTGAATTCTTTTACACATTTCTTTTTTTTGGTCCAGAATATAGTCGTCTTGGTAAATGTTCTGTGTGCGCATGGAAAGAATTTGTATTGCACTGTTGTTGGGTGGAATGGTTTATAAATGTCAATTAAGTTGCTTTATAGTATTGTTCGAGTCTTCCATATCTTGCCGATTTTCTTTGTACTAATGAGGAAGTAGTGTTGTAATCTCTGACTCTAATAATGGATTCATCTTCCTCTTCTTGAAGTTCTACTAGTTTTTGCCTTGTCTATTTGAAATTTATGTTGTTTAGATAATAAATATTTAGAATTTTGTCATCTTGATAAATTGACTCCTTTGTCATTATGAAATGTAACATTTTAAATTTCCTATAACTTCTTGAATGTATGAAATACAGCTATATGTTTTAATATCCTTTTATTCATGTTTATTCTGTATCAGTTCTAGTTGATTGACTTTTCTCCTCAATATTGATTGTATTTCCTTGCTGCTTTGCAAGCTTTGTAATCTTTTATTAGATGCCACACATTGTAAAGTTTATTTTTTTGAGTATTGGATATTTTTTCCTTCTATGAATATCCTGGAGCTTTGTACTGACAGGTGGTGAGGTTATGTGAAAACAGTTTGCTCCATTGGGTCTTTATTTTAAGTCTTATTTAGCAAGAAAAGAACCATATTTAATATAGGATTATTTTTCTCCACCATTGAGGCATAACTTTTCTGAATATGCTACCCAATGCCTAGTATATGATAATGTTTACCACTCTGACTGGTGGAGGCGGGTACTATTAATGGTGTGAAACTTGGGTATTGCTCCCCCTCATCCTTCCAGTGTTTTTTTCCTCAACCTTGGGTACTTCCCTCAGGTGCCTGTGGAGATCAGGCTTCACCTGAGTACTCAAAAGGGATCCTCTATAGATCCCTGGCATTCTCTCTCTGTGTCAAACTCTCTCCTCTCTGGTACTCTGCCCTGTGAACTCTAGCTAGTTGACTTTTCCTAAACTTTCTGCTTCATCTCTTCAATTCAGGGAGACAACAGAGTTCCGCCTGGGTTTCCCCTCCTGCAGTACAGCCTGGAAACTCTCTATGGGCGATAATCTGAGACAATCATAAGAATCACCACTTTTGTCTACCAGCTTTCAATTATCATTATCCTTCATTATATGGTAGTCAATACATTGAGAACTCTATTTTCACATATTTGGCCAGTTTTCTATTTTTTTGTTTTCTGATATAAAGGTAAATGCTCTCCCTTTTACTCCATTTGGCAAGAAGTAAAAGTCACAAGCCAGATCTGGTTGTCAGTTCCAAGTCTACCATTTACCTTGAAAAGTCAGTGAACAAAATAAAATGCTTCATTGGTTCAAATAAAGGTTAAATAGCTACTTTCCAAACTTTTTTTTTTTTCAAATTAAATGTAACATTAGTGTCAGTAGTTAGAACCAATTGGCAGGCACATAATAATATTGCACTCTGTAATAAATCAGTATGTTTTATTCTGTTTTCCCTTTTTAGAAAGTTCAACTACTTGGGAAAAATCATTTGAAAACATTAAAAAAAATGTAGTGTGGCTTAATTTGAAATTAAATTGTAAATGAGTAGTTGTTTTATTTCTATATTTTCTTAGAGAAAAATCAGGGCAGCCTACAGTAGAAAGCAAGAACAGCAGCAAATTATTTTAGCTGACTGGGTCAAGAGTTATGTTTCCTGTAGTTACTTTCCTTCTTGTAAGAATTTTTAATTATCAGATATAAAAAGGTTATGAAAAGCACCCTTTGAATTTTTACAAAGAAATGTATTAGATCATGAGACTTAACTGCCTAAACTACCCTAATACTTTTTATTGAAATTTGAATTCAAATTTCGCATGAATCATATAATCAACCCTATTATTTATTTTAAAATTTAAACTTTTCATGGCTGGCAAGATCATTTATGATTCAGCACTTGTCTATCCAATCTCATGTCTTATCCTTCTCCCCTTCATACTTGGGCTTTCTGTCTCTTGTACCTACAAAGTTAGCTCCTACAGCAGAGCTTTTGCATAAGCCATTTCTTCTGCTGGAAAATTTTTTTTTTTCCTCATAATTATTATATGGCTGGCTGCTTCTAAAATTTCAAGTTTCAACTAAAATATTACTTCTCTGGGAAGTCTTCCCTGACCACACTAGTTAATACTGTATGCTTACCCAGTGTAGTAGTCAGAATTCTATGACCCACAATGAAGCATACCCTTGTATGAGCCCTTGAGTATGGATGGGCCTTGTAAATATGATGACACATCACTGCCATAATAATGGGTTACATGACATAAGGGAGTATGCAAATATAACTAAGGTCCCGAATCAGCTGGCTATAAATTAATCCAAAGGGCAATTATCCTTGGTGGCCCTTACCTAAACAGTTGAGCCCTTTAAAAGCAAATTATTCTATTTAGCTTAAAAAAGGAAATGATCATTTTGTGGAGGAAGTCTTCAGAGAAGGTCATAAGGACATTGATCTGGGGTCTCAGTATCAAGGTGCTGAGACTACCTCTGGCCAACAGCCAGGAAGAAAACTTGGACCTTAGTGCTATGATTGCAAGGAATTCACCTCTTCCATCAACGTGAGTAAGCATGGAAGAAGACGCTGAAGTCCAAGTAAGACTGTAACTTCATCTAATATCTTCATTTCAGCCTAGTGAGATTCTAAACAAAGATCCCAGTGAACTCATGCCCAGACCCCTGACCCAGGAAAACTATCAGTTGATACATTTATATTGCTTTAGGCTGCCAAGTTTCTGGCAATTTATTATGCAGAAATAGAAAATCTACACACTCAGGGCCATCCTCATTATTCACACTGCATTATTTTATTTTATTCATAGCTAAAAGCTCATCAGAATTTTCTTAATCTATTTTCTCAACTTCGGTATCTACCCCTGGAATAAATGTTCCACTAGAAAAGCAATTTTTGTTGTCACTCTTCAAGGTTAGTTCCAGGCATTCTGGCTATTTAAGAGGTAGATTGGAGAGAATTGTAAATCTCTTTCTATCTTTCTGCTAAAAAGAAGAGTTAATATGCACTGTATAGTATTGAGATTTCATAGTAGGACAAAATAACCTTTTTTGCTATTCTTCAAATTGTTAAATAATTAAATATGAGGGAAAGACTCAAAATTCTTCAAAGTGAAAAAGCACCGCATCAAAATTTTACATGTATCAGAGGCATAGAGCTCTGTTATTTTTCAAATAATGTGATTGTTTATGGAAGCCACACATTTCAGCACAGAATTTTAAATAACAAATTTCTTTTTGGATTTCACCCTCTGTAGTTATTGTGACCACATGTACCAGTGGTGCCAGAGCATTCCTCCCTTATTTGTTTCATGGCCAAAGTGATCCTCATACTCAAGGCTTCCAGCAGATCTGTCTATTTAGTGAACGCTTTCCTTTGTAGTCCTGAAAAGGTTATCATCAACCATTTGTGCCAAAGAGAGCTACATGATTGTCTTTTGTCCTCTTATGGGAAGAGTTGAACTGTGGGATGCTCTTCTTTAATTTTCCTGAAATATCAGGGAACAATATACTGTTCTTCATTTTTAAAACACCATATTTTTGGGTAAATATTTCCTTGGATAAAAGGTTTTTCAAGCCTAGAGCTTTGTGGCCCATTATATTTATGCTAAACATCTTAGAACTAAACAAAGAAATGTTGCATTTGATAACATCTTAAATGAAAATATATTGCAATATCCAACCTGTACTCTTCCTGTCTATTTTTATGGCTGTTAGTAACTGTAACCTTGCTGTAGCAATGTCACCTTCTAATCCTATGTCTTCAAAAGGTTATAAGATTATATTGGATAAAAATGTTCTGTCTTAGGCTAGTCAGACTGCTATTTAAAAGCTCTACAACCCAAAGTCTCCACTTAAACCAATTTTGATAAAATACTATGAATCCAGTTCAAGATTTCAAATATGGCAAACAGGCTCAGGCACATGTTTGGAAGTATTAGTATCTTTTTGGTGCTTAAAATTATACCATTATTTAATTTTTTTAAAAAAAATTTGTGTGCATCTGCTCAAGATCTACTGATTTATTGCTGGAAAAATGATGGAGGTAATATAACAAATCTCTAAAATCTTTGCATTTTGTTACCTAAAACAGGGAGCCACAGTAATTTGCTAAGTAGAAAAACATATTGAGAAGGAAACAGGTACTTTTGGGTTCAAATCTTGGCTCCATCTCTTACGAGAATAATTATAGAAGCAGAGTATCCTCAAGTGTTAAATACAAATACATACAAGATCCATATGAGGAAAACTACCAAACTCTGATGAAAGAAATAAAACAAGAACTAAATAAATGGAGAGGTAACTCATGTTCATGGATAGAAAGACTCAATATTGCCAAGATGTCAGTTCTTTGCAACTTGATCTATAGATTCAATGCAATCTCAATCAAAATCCCAGCAAGTTATTTTGTGGATATAAACAAACTGATTATGAAGTTTATGTGGA
The DNA here is from genome assembly GCA_963574885.1 of Lepilemur ruficaudatus. Taxonomy (NCBI): domain Eukaryota; kingdom Metazoa; phylum Chordata; class Mammalia; order Primates; family Lepilemuridae; genus Lepilemur; species Lepilemur ruficaudatus. Next base: position 28,286 of record CAUYRT010044951.1, on the reverse strand, counting down.
AAGGCAAAAGACTACCAGAATAATCAATACAATATTGAAGAACAATGTTGAAAGACTGATACTACCTGACTTCAAGACTTACTATAAAGCTACAGTAATGAAGACGGTACAGTACTGATGAAACAATAAACAAATAGATCAATGAAACAGAACAGACAGCCCAGAAATAGGCCCACGTATACATAGTCAACTCTTCCTTGACAAAGGAGCAAATTCAAGAATCTGTTCAGCAATTGGTGCTGGAATAACAGGACATCCACATTCAATAAAAAGTAAATCTAGATAGAGACCTCAAACACTTCACAAAAATTAACTCAAAATGGATCACAGATCTACTTGAAAAAGGCAAAACTATAAAATTCCTAGGGACAATATAGAAGGGAATCATTGGATGACCTTGAGCTGGTGATGACACTTTAGATATGACATTAAAGATATGATTCATGGAAGAAATAACTGATAAACTAGACTTTATTAAAACTAAAAAATCCTACCCTGAGAAAAACACTGTCAAGAGAATAAAGAAAAGGCACAGTCTGGAGAAAATATTTACAAAAGACATTTTTATATCTGATAAAGGACTGTTACCCAAAATACACAAAAATAAAACTCTTAAAGTTCAATAATAAGAAAGCAAACAGCCCAATTAAAAAATTGACCAATGACCTTAACAGATAGCACAGAGGACATGAAGATGGCAAATAAATGTATGAAAAGAAGCTCCACAAATGTCATTGGGGAAATGTAAATTAAAGGACCAACATACTACTGTACACCTATTAGAATAGCCAATGTCCAGAATACTAACAACACCAAATATTGTCAAGAGTGTAGAGGAACAGGAACTCTCATTCATTGCTGGTAGGAATTCAAAGTGGTACAGCCTCTTTGAAAGATTATTTGGCAATCTTTTAAAAACTAAACGTAATTTCTTACTATACAATCCAGAATCATACTTCTTAGTATTTTCCCAAAAGAGTTGAAAATTTATGTCCACAAAAAAACCTTTACACAAATGTTTATAGAAACTTTATTGATAACTGCCGAAACTTGGAAGCAACCAAGATGTCCTTCAATAGGTGTATGGATAAATAAACTGAGGTACATTCAGAGAATGGAATATTATTAAGTGCTAAAAAGAAATGATCTATCAAACCATGAAAAGACATAAATGCATATTAATAAGTGAAAGAAGACAATCTGAAAAGGCTACATACTGTATGACATTCTCATTAATTATGCAAAGCAAAGCTATTGGGACAATAGAAAGATCAGTGGTTGCTAGGGGTTAGTAGGAGGGAAGAATAAAAATGTGGAGCACAGAGGATTTTTAGGTCAGTACAACTACTCTGCATGATACTATAATAGTGGCTACATGTCATTATACATTTATCCAAACCCATAAAATGCACAACAGAAAGATTTAACTGTAATGTAAACTATGGTTTTGGGGTGGTGATATGTTAATGTAGGTTGATAAATTGTAACAGATGTACTATTCTGTGGGGTATGTTGGTAATGGGGGAGGCTACACATGTGTTGGGGCAAGGGATATAGGGGCAATCTCTGTGTCTTCCTCAATCTTGTTATGACCCTAAAACTTCTCTAAAAAATAAAGTCTATTGAAAAGTGAATACAATAAGATTTACCTTACCTTATTATAAATAAGTATATCAGATAATGTAAAACAAAGGGTAAAACAAAACATGACTATTAATAGATATTATTGTTATCATTTTGTGTGACCTGCTAAGGCATTTATTGAATGTTTTCCTTATGCAGTTTACTATAGAGACATGGAAATGGAATGAGTTTATTTTATGTATCTCCAAGGTCAAAATTAAGAATCAACTAAAGAAACTACAGGAAGACATCAAGTTCAATTCATCCCTAAAGAAAAGAAAGAAGAAATTATTGCTCATAATTTTAGCATTGCTATTTTTATTATTTATTGACTTATAAGCAAGATATTATGCTAATTGCTTTCATGTATGATCTCATTAAACCCAATATTTATTCTCATTTTGTAGAGAAGTATACTGCCCAGTTTACAAAGAAGTATGGAGCTATGATTTGATCTCAGGTACCTCAGTCTACAGACAAGATAACAATGAGATCTGTAGGACACCTGACTTGTAAGTACAAGATATTTACAAATCTCAAATAGACCTTATGTAATATCATTTAAGTTGCTAAGAGTTTATTAAAGTACATAGAATCTGGATTAGATAACATAGAATGTCTTCCTTGATATCATGACCTTTATGTTATTGGAACATTTGGAGATCATAAGGGATGTCACACTAATCACCCAGTGGTAAAATTTAGGAATACTATATTTTCAAAACTAGTTGAAGATGATAAGAGACAGGCATAGTTGTTGATCAGAAAATGATCATAAACAAACAAAATGGTTTTAAATACACATTCATTGCATGTTAAAACAGCCCGTGAGGAGATTAGTTAAAATAACTTTCAAAGGTATGAATGATATTACAAGCATTACACTCATAATGAGCCTTGAATACAGGGGCTATCTTAAGGAGATAATAGTGTATGAAAGATAATTTTTAAGATGTGAGCCATCATAAAAATGCATATTTGGAGTCCCAGGACTTGCATAAGAAGAATATTTTTTTAATCTATGTTAGATTACCCATGCTATGCTGTATCTATTTTACTCATCTGTGTGACCTCAGATGATCCATTTAACCTACTGTAAATAAGTTTCCTCCCCTATAAAGTGAAAATATTGTCCTGCTTACCTCAAGTAATTATTAATGGGGGAAAGAAACAAGATAACATGCTAACAATGTTGATTGTACCTATCCATGAGCATGGTTTGTTTTTCCATTTGTTTGTATCCTCTGCATTTTCTTTCCTCAGAGTTTCATAGTTCAACTTGTAGAGATATTTTACTTCCTTGGTTAAATATATTCCTAGGTATTTTATTTTCATTGTAGCTATAGTGAATGGTATTGAGCCTTTGATTTCACTCTCAGCTTGACTGTTATTGGTATATAGAAGTGTTACTTATTTGCATACATCAATTTTGTATCCTTAGACTTTGTTGAAATTATTTATCAATTCCAGGCACTCACAGTGAAATCCTTGGGGTTTTCTAGATATAAGATCATATCATCAATACAGAGCAATAGTTTGACCTCCTCTTTCCTGCTTTGTATACCCTTTATTTCGTTCTCTTGCCTGATTGCTCTGGTTAGGACTTCCAGCACTATGTTGAATAGAAGTGGTGACAGTGGCCATCCTTGTCCTATTCCAGTTCTTAGGGGGAATGCTTTCAACTTTTCCCCATTAAGTATGATGTTGTCTGTGGCTTTATCATATATGGTTTTTATAATTCTGAGATATGTTTTTTCTATGCCTAGTTTGTTGAGGGCTTTTAATCATGAAATGGTGCTGAATTTTGTTGAATGCTTTTTCTCCATCTATTGAGATGACTATATGGTCTTTGTTTTTGCTTTTGTTTATGTGGTAAATATATACTCTGTTGACTGCACCGTGTTTCCAGATCTGACTGTTGCAGGCTTATATATCTCATTTCATCACCACACAAGAGCAGATCTATCTGTTGGGATAGATTGAAATGAACCAAGATCATAAGATCAATGTGAAAACATCAATTTTTGAATTTACAAAGAGAAATCATTGTCACACAATCAGAATTACTTAAGTCCATGTAACCAATTTATTTTCTTCATATGGTCAAAACAAACAGGATGCCAAATTGTAATCAGAAGCTACTGCACAGTTTTATGAGAACTGAGTGTACTCAAAGTCTATAAAATCAGCCCCTTGAGTCCCAATAGGCAGATATACATGGGAAGCCAAATTTTAAACAGAAGATTGCTTCATGAATGTGGGAGCAGATGTAGGAAGTTTGATGATTCATATATCAAATTTTGCATCTCACAACAGTGGTGCTCTTGGCGCAATGGAAACAGATATGCTGTAGTATAGCTTTACCTAAGATCATTGTCACAGTGTTGCCTGCATTTTCAGATTCAGAGTGGCTTTCTCAAGAGGATCAGAAAAACGCGAAGTCCAAGCAAAGGCTAAGGATTTACCTCTGCTTCTACAGTGTGTTTATTTCTACTACATGTTTTTGCCCTCCTTTCTGTGATTCTTCTTCTGATCCACTTAATCTATGTTTATATCTGTTAGTACATTACTTTGAACTAACTTGCTATTTTTTTGCTCCTGTCAAAACAGTTGATTTATTGCTTAACTCTCAAAGGGCAATCTTGTTTCAATCATTTCTGCATTGTGAGGGCCACAATTAGAGCTCCCAGGTATTAACAATAGAAGAAACTTTTCTAGAAGTTAATTTTCAAAAAGAAATATTAAAGTGAAGTACTTTAATTTACCAGAATTTAATCACTCCTTCTTTATCCTACTGTGATATTTAACTTCATTTCTTTTTAGCTTTCTTAAAGGATTTAACCATATATTACTTTGTAATTTAGTAATTTTTATACCTTTGTTGTTCACATTACAGTTTGCAAGTGCCTTTAGATTGCGGTCCCCAACCTCCTGGGCCACAGACCAGTACCAGTTCCTGGCCCGTTAAGATCAGGCTGCACAGCAGGAGGTGAGTGGTGGGCAAGCAAGCGAAGCTTCATCTGTATTAATAGCCACTTCCCATCACTTCCACACTGCCTGAGCTCTACCTCCTGTCAGATCAGCAGTAGCATTAGATTCTCACACCAGCATGAATCCTACTGTAAACTGCACATGTGAGGAATCTGGGTAGAGCACTTCTTAAGAGAATTTAATGCCTGATGACCTGAGGTGGAGCTGAGGTGGTGATGCTAGGGCTGGGGAGCAGCTGCAAATACAGATTATCATTAGCAGAGAGGTTTGACTGCACAATAAATGTCATGTGCTTGAATCATCCTGAAACCATTTTCCTCCCCAAGTCCACTGAAAAATTGTCTTCCATGAAACCAGTACCTGGTGCCAAAAGGACTGGGGACTGCTGCCTTAAGGGGAGTAGCTATTCATGCCATCATTGTAATTCCTTCAACATGTAGGAGAATGTCTCACAAAGATAGGCTTGATAAATATTTGAATGATTGATTCAATAAAAAAATTAATAAGAACAAGTTGAGGCCAAAAGTGTGCTAAATTCTTTCTGTCCAGATCCCATAACTAGGGGATCCCAGCAACATGATGACAATATTTCTTAGTCAACACACATCATCGTATATAGAACACTTTGAACTCCTCAGAAGATTTTTTAAATGATATTAAAGATGACATAATCATATGCCAACATAACCTTCATATTAATGGCCTAAAATGAGTACTTAATATATGTATTATCTCAATTAATTTCCCCCAAATGTTTTGAGGTGCTAGTATTATCAATCCCCTTTTCAACTATAGAAACCTAAGGACAGAAACAGGAAATCTCTCACATGCCCCTACTTTGTTACTACTAAAGTCAATATTTGTACATAACCAGTCCCATGATAGAACCTATGCTCTTAATCACTGTGCTAAGCTGCCTCCTATATCTGGATTTTCAGAAATGACCTATCCTAGTCTCTGTACTCATAGATATGAAATAGTGAGATAAAAAGATGATGGCCTTTTAAAATAGGTATGATTTGACTAAAATTTTTGGTATGTTTGTGTGTGGATGGAGGTATCATAGATGGTTGGGAATTTCTTCTTTTTAACCTTTATATTGTACCCTCTTACCTTTGCCCTGTCTGTTCTTTCTTAGTCCTCTTTTCCTTCTTTCTTGTTAAATTTTGGCACCCCTTGTGGCTGAAACCTCCATCACATGTTCTACCTAACACATGACCTGGGTTTGCCTCACTCTCCTGTCTCATCTCTTTATGGCTCTTTTTTCTGTTTCACCGTCTTTGTATTTATTTAGTTTCTTCCCTCCCCACACACAAGTTTCTCATTGCAAGGCTTTTTTGCCAGTCACTCTTAGCATTTTCTTTTCCTAGCACTCATTTCAATGTAATGCAACTGATTGATTACTTAAAGAATGCCAGCTCCCTGGCAATGCCCAAGTCCTTTGGAATTACAGGGTCATGATTTTCTGTAATATTTAAATACAAATGAATTGAACGTTCACTCCTCACATGGAAGTACACAATATTCTAAATATTTTAGGAATTAATAAGAAACCTCAGCTTCTCCTGATCGCCCCTGTAGCCAAAGCCCTACTATAGCTTCATGCAAGTTAGCTGTCTCTTGCTACCTGTACATTCTGAACCATTTTTGCATCTCCTTGATCCTCATAGGATATGAACCAATAGGTTCCCCAAACAGAATACAAGCTGGTGTGTTTCAGACACTGCTGAAAAATTGGGGGCAATGGTAGTGGTGGTAATAGGGGGTGGAGTTTTTTCACTTTGCAGCGCAGCAAATTAAATACACTATTAAGCTCACCTGACCTTAAAAGTCTCTCAGCCCTCTACCTACTCCCTGCCTCATCTATCTGTTTCCATAATCTCCACCAACTCTTCTTTCCTCTCGTATTTCCTTTTTACTCTTGCTCACTCTTTTTCCAGTGGTTTCTCATCATAGGTAACCATTAGAAACACCCAGTGGGCATTACAAAAATTCCAATGTCTCACCAAACAATAAAATCAGAAGTTCTGGGGTGCAGCTCAGACATCAGTTTTGTTGTTGTTGTTGTTGTTGTTTAATTTACCTAGGTTATTCTAATATACAGTCCGGTTTAAGAACCATTCAGTAAGTCTCTTATGTCACTCGGAGGACATACTTTTTCATATTAAAATAGGTCACCAAGATATTTCTGTAAATAAATGCAGTCTTTTCACCAGAGAAATGCCCCTTTCTCCAGATTTTCTGATTTTCATAAAAAATTATTTCCCCAATATTAGGTTGTTTTATTGTTTCATTTCTATTTCCTTTGCTAGATTCTAAGATTCATGAAGACAGGATTAGGGTATGCATCTCATTCATTATTGTTTCCAAGAAAAGGAAAAAAAAAAAAAAACACAGCACCTGAGGCAGCTGAGGCAGATTACCAACCAATAAACATTTGTTGAGTGAGTCAATGAATTTAGAGTTTCAAAGGATTTGTAACAAAGAAAGAATATTTTATCTATTTAAAAATTGATGTGGAAAGAGTAAAAAAAAGTCATATTTTTATATTAGTTCTTAATATTTTTATTAGTGTAAGTATTTACATAGTTATTTAGGAATATAAATTTGCATTATGAGTAACTTTAGTGTCTCATAAAATTATCATACAAGATTATTAAATTTAATTGCAGGCAAAGAACCTGAGAGGAAATAAACTGCCATTTAATCTTCTAGTCTTTCAAATACTGACTCTTAGCGTGGCTAGAATAAGACAAAGAATTTTAGATGGGGGAGTGGGATATTATCAAATATATTTTCTCAGCAGGAAACAGGCAAACAGATTTGGGAAGTTCAGCAGGAAGCCTGTAGCAAAGATTTGCTGTCATGTGAGAACTGGGAAATAGCACACTGGGCTAATCCTTGTATGATAATTATATGGGAGTCCTTAAAAGGGAAGAAGGGAACGGGCTTTGTCCACAGCTGAGTTCCAGATGTATTCAAATGAACACATTTTACCGTTACTGATGTCAACTGTCTCCTGACTCCTTTTGCTAATTATTACAGACTGGGCATTGTAAATTCCTGTCATTTTAGGCAATGGCTCCGACGGATCTTGGTGTATGGTGCCTGTCTGATCTCTGCTTCATAGATAAATAATAGTGATAGTAAAAATGATAACCGTTATGCAGTGAGTGCCTACTGTTTGGCATGTGTTCACATACACTATCTTTTGTAATCATCACAGCAAAATTAACGATAGTTATTACTATCTACATTTTACAGATGAAGAGACAAACCGAGGACCAGAAAGTATAAGGAGATTGTGTTCACGGAGTAAGTAAACTGTTCAACAGAGACTAGAGACTCAGACTGAGAGTTTTCTTGCAGCAGTATTTTCTACAAAACCTTAGAAAGAAATCCTTAAATAACAAAAGTCAAGATTATATGTGAGCATGTTCATTTAAATTCTTCTTTCCAATTCCTGGGTCTACATGATGTCCAGCCCCTACTCCATTCAGACCAGTCTTCGGACAACTGAACCATCAAATTACTGACCAACCAACAGTTGATCACAAACAAACAAATTGTCAGTTTGATATTTGCAGGGTCAAAACATACAGTTTATTAACATTTCCACAGTTCATTAGCATTGTAGTGGATATATAATTCTTAAATAAATTAGAACTACAATGATATTTGTGGCTTTTATATCTTGGTCTAGTTTATGTTACTTCAGAGATTTGGTTGTTAAATACACACATACACATGCACACATATACATATGTGTGTATGTGTGTGTGTGTGTATGTATATAGATATAGATACTGATACTGTCCGGCCAAAAACGTGATTTCTAACCCACTATCTGAGAAGGGCTTCAGACATGCAATGCCAGAAGATAGTCAATTCAAACCTTCTTCCAGATGTTTGGGTTTTGAGATAGTCAGTGCTATTTGCCAGCTGGAATGTAGCTGAGATTATCCCAAGAAAGGATAATTCCTTTAGCCTTCAAGGCAAGATCACTGATAAAGATCTAATCCCAAACTCCAGAGGAAAAAAACAAAAGTTTCTCCTAAAAGAAGGCTGTAGTACACAGAAGCCTTGATTTCTAAAAGAAAGTGATTCTGAAGGATTAATCTGTGAGACACAGAAAATACCTTATACTATGATGATTCTCTAGCTGTGGGCTAGAGACAGTTGTTATTTTCATACTGCAATATACACAATGTAAGCCCCTGCCTAGCTGCTTATTTTTGCCCATCAGTGCTTTCCCAAACTCAAGGTAAAAGGGATATAACCAGTCTCTGGGACTCAGTCTCAATCTTCATGTATCCAGTTCCATCCTATTTCTAAGACATGATTCACATTTGCATCTCATATTTGGTAACCAGATCCTTGTTTTATTCCTTGTACTTGGCTTTTGATTTGAGGGATTTATTAGGGGTCCCATACCTCTACAGTTGGGATCTAGCTTTGTTGTTTTCAAGCTAATTGCCAAGAGTTAAAGTTCTGTCCCTGGCTCTTTGCCTAATGTCTGAGATGTTTTTACCCAATCACAGATTTGTCCTGATACCTACCAGCTACCTGGACACCCAGACCTCAGTAAGCCTCTGTATGCACTTCCCCCAACCCCTATCTCATAATAAATGCTGTCTGAGTACCATTTTGTCATCAGCCCTTTACATTTAGGATTATGTTCGATGGACAGGACTTTCTCCGGGTATCTGTGGCTGCTCTCTTTCCTGCACCCATCTCTCCCAGAGCCTGTTTGCCCCAGCCATTGCGTCACTGAACCTTGAGCAGACATATGACACACAGGACCCCACGAATCCTAACTGCTGAATATGCAGACAAATATTCCATTCTGGTCAGCGTGTGGGATTGCATAATCCCACATACCATAGATTACTGCTGGCAATTCTCTTGCAGGAACAATTCCTCTTCCTGGAAATAATCACAACCAGAAGCATTAAATTTTGCAACACCCTGGGAAACCACTTTTGAATAATTCTGTGAGCGTGAGGAAGATATCAAATGTCAGTCCTGCAATTGGCTTTTGTTAGAATAAGAAAACTAAATTTGTGCTCTCTTTTTCAGAGCCATTTCTTCTTACATATTTTGAAAAGTACATATGTTTATATTGCTTTATATATTTAGGTAAATAGTGTCTAAATTTCCCTATCCAAATTGTGAAGACATCTAAGCAATGGAAGTGTTTATTTCTCCAGAGGTCCTTAAAATTAGGATAGGTTTTCACTTGAGATTTAGCACAAAGGCAAAATTCTACCCCAATTTTTTGGCTCCATATCAAGCTCTGTATCTCTCAGTTGTATTTTGTGGTGTTCATTTTGGCAACTGAAAGCCTGAGTTACATATAATATTTGTTCTTAAAAATATAGGGATTATAAATGGGTAAATATATATATTACTAAATAGAGACATATATATGTAGTCACATGATATTTTACAAAGTACATTTGCATATAATATTTTATCAAATGTCTAAAAGTATGCTGAAAATTGAACATTATATTCATTTTTATAGATACAGAAACAGAAATCTCAATTGACTGAGACCTCTAGCAAAATAGGGAACTGAGTTTAGGTCCTGTGGTTCCAAATCTCCTGCTGTTTCACCAGCTCCCCTTCACCAAGCTTACTGCTTTAGTCCTCACCTGTGTTGTTTGCAAGTACAGAGTATGTTATACTTGAAATGTGTGCTATAAAAGGCCAGCATAAACTGAAACTTCATGGAGTATCCCATCTGGGAAATTGTAATGTTTTATATGTCACCTAACCTTGAGAAAAATTATTGACTTTCCAGATAACTCGGGAAAGAAAATTCTATTATATACCCTTACCTAGAATGAGGGAGGAAAGTAGCAGAATCATTAAACATCTGTCCCTAAAAATGCAGTACAGATATTTCATCCCCTTCTTCATTTAGTCATTCAAGCAACAGAGCACCGATTGGTATTTCTTCAGTATCAGCCACTGTGCTAGAAATTAAAAGTATAGAGATAAGAAAAATGTGGCGTTTACTCTATGCTAACGTCTAGTGATGAGAGCTATAAATGCTTTTGACAGAGATACCCACAAAAGGTGATGGGGACATAGAGAGGGAGAACCCCACTCTATTATTGGAAGTGTAAAAGTCAAAAGTCACATAAAGAAGGTCTAGGAGAAAAATATATATTTGCTAAATGAGAAATTCAGGTTGAAAGAAGTCTATACATTAAGGCTTGAAAAATAAAATTACAAAGAATATTCTGGAACTGGTATGTTGTGGAAAATGAAGTTAGCTTAGGGCCATGATAAGAAGAATGACAGATGTCAACCTGAGATTTTTCTACTTATTCCAGTGGGGAATGAGGAGAAGTGAGGAATCCTCTAAAGTTTGTAAATGGGAGGGTTGAAAGAGATACTGAAGTCTTCTGGACAACTCCTTGAATTTGATTTCCCAAAAGCAGAGACCAAGGCAAGGGTTGTGGTTCAGGTAGTTTATTTGAGAGGCAAATTCAGGAATCAAGGTGAGGGAATGGAGGAGGGAGATGAAAAGAGCAAATCCATCAGTGGGTGTCAAAATGAATGAGTTATTACTCTGACATCTAGAATTCAATTCTGTTTGAGATTCACTGGGAGACATAGAAGATACCACTGTGTTGTCCCACTAAGTGTGTGGAAACTGAGTCCTTCATCCATGCACCTTACTCTTCAGTCATTAAGGATAAATCCTGGGGCATTAACTCTCTGTAACTGTTTGAGCTTCATTAAGAGACTGTCATCAGAGACATCCTTTAGGTGGTAAGATAAAGCAATGTTAGCTTGTAAGGGAATCATGCATAGGCGATCTCTTAGGTGGGCCAATTTGAGAGCACTAAAATGCAGATCACTTTTTTCTTTCTACAAAATGTAAAACAGCTTATTCTGGCTGGGAGGCACCAGTAGAGACCCCCCTTGAGGGGGCTGCAAATTTTAAGTCATTAGGGTTTTTCTCCTTGTCATCTCCTTCAGGGAGTCTGCCTCCATGGTAAATCTGAAACATGGCCCAATTGCATTGCCCATGATGGAGTCCAACTGTCTGCTGAGAGAGTCGGCTTTTAAAAGCTAGGGCATCCTAATTGCAGTCAACAGGCCTCCTCTGAATGCCTATGGGACTTGAGAGAGAAAACTGTATGGTTGTTATTGGTCCTCCCTGGAACATGCAGTATCAAGAAACAAGGCCTACCTTCCAAGGCTTCCATCTCTTTTGTTGCTCCAGATTGCAAATGACATCCTTGTGTGGGATGCATTAAGATCCTTTGTGTCCCAGTATCAGCCAGAGGCCTGCTCAGTGTACACTCTGGCAGCTCTCATTATGGGGGATAATAGGCAACATGTTTCCTTAAGATTTGTTATCTTTTCTCACTCATCCCTAGTCAATGTGTCTGCTGGGCATTTTCTGGGCCCTGCTTTTGTGCAATAATGTGGAAGACGAGATAGCAGAACAGCATTTGTTATGGGATCCCAGCTGCAAACCTGACATCTGTTGAGTATTCTGTAACTTTCTTTGAACATAATTAAATACAATCACTAGCCTCCCTAGGCCTCCCACCATAGACCCCACTAGAAAAAGGGAAGAGTCTGACATCAAACGTATGTGAAAAAATGCTGAACAATGAGACTAATTCAACCTCAATTCATCCATCTATTTCTGCTGAAGAAACATTTGAACAATTATTTTCCTAAAAGCTTTTCTGCTTTTCTTCTTTTCTTTCTTTCTTCTTCCTTCCTCTCTCCTTCCTTCTCTTTCTTCGTCACTTCCTTCCTTCCTTCCTTCCTTCCCTCTTTCCTTCCTTCTCTCTCTCTTTCTTTCCTTCTCTCTCTCTCTCTCTCTTTCTTTCTTTCTTTCTTTCTTTCTTTCTTTCTTTCTTTCTTTCTTTCCCTTCCTCCCTCCCTTCCTCCCTTCTTTCCTTCCTTCTTTCCTTTCTCTCTTTCTCTCATTTTGTTTCTCTTTTCTTCTCTCTCTCTTTTCTTTCTTTCTTCCTTTTTTGTTAAAGGAGGAAAGGAGGGTTACATGATTCAAAAAGCCTTAGAATTTTTTTTCTTTTCCCTTTCTTTCTTTTCTTTTTTTTTCTTGTATTTCTTAAAGAAATATTTATTTAGTACACTCCAGTACCCATGCAATAAAATAAACAAGACAAACATCTGCCTTTATGAATTTAAAATTATCAATTTAAAACAAGCTCAGAAACATAGCAGCATGATTAGTGGGGAAAGCCTTGGCTTTGGAGTAAGATATGCCTGGGTATAAATGCTTCTCAACTATTTCCTAATTATTTCACATCCCTGGGCCTCCTTTACTCATCTATAAATGGCAAATGTAGTGTTTAGCTTCACAATGTTGTTGTGATGTATAAACCATTTAATAAACCCTAGCACACAGCTCAAAATATTACAGCTTTTCTTTTTTCCACTTGTCTTATAGAGTCCTTTGAAAGGGGTTAAACACTTCCTGTACTCTGAATAAATAAATGTTGAAAGAATATATGAACGTCTGTGGCCAGGTTAATATAGTCCCATGCTCATAGAAGTGTAACATTTCAGGGCTGGAAGGGACTCTAACTCTTCATGGACTAGGAAATAAATAACCTTAAGTACTGTGCCTCAAGTTATACAACTGATTGAGGATTGACAGTTGGCAGAAACTCAGGTCTCAAGACTTCTCTTCCAGTACTCCTTCCACTTCTTTGCTCTAGAGAGTCAATTTGAAACCACAGACAGCCAGTCCAAAAAAGAAATGGAGACTATTCTACCCTGGTCCCATCTTTCTCACATCAGGATTTGTTCTGCTGCTAGATTCATTTTCTTTCCTTAAACTATTTATTACACAACCATTACATTTTTGTGGCAGAGACCATTGATTGCTCACACAGTAGTCATCCCCTTCCTCTTCTTTTCTGAAAAAACCTTCATTTCACATAGAAGCTGAAATGATAGTTGTTTCCTTTCCTAACCTTTCCTGAAACGAAGATATGGGCATGAAATTAATGTTCGCTGATGGTACATGAGGGAATATGTTCTCTTACTTGCAATTTATAGACTCTTCTTTTAAAGAAAAGATAAGCAAAAAATTTAAAACTCTATAACATTGTAATCCTGTTAGATTTTGATTTGTTTACATGTCTTTCCATATGCACACACCTTATGTGAGCTCATATATACACATATATATATACGTACACTGGCACCCGAAACCAATATTTTGTAACTTGTTCATACAGTATCACTAATTTTCCTTATGGTTTAAAATTCTTCTACCCTATTATTTTGGCTATGTAGAGGTCTAATTTATGACCAAATGGACATACATACACACACACACATAAACAACTCCCTATTATTAATTATTTAACTTATTTCTAACATTTTAACTTATAAATAGCATTTTCATGACCATCCATGAAACTAGAATTATTTTTCTTTCCCAAAGAAAGAAATTAATTTTCTCAAAGAAAGTATTAATTTTCTCAAAACACTGCATTTATAAATGTATCACTTTACTGAAATAGAAAGTCACTTTTGTATGGTTTTATACTTTACAAAGTGCTCTTACAATGTCTCTTTGGACTTTTATCACTATTTTTTGAGGGTGACTAGATAGCGATTTAATATTAACTCTAGTTTCTTAGATAAGGAAATTGAGGCTTATAGTCGGAGTGGCTTACTTAAGAGCAAAACTAGTATGTGAGTCAGGAACTGACCATTTGAAGCATCTTTTAACTCTAAAGTCTAGTATCTTATATCTTTTTTTTTGATTCCTATCCCCCTACCAGTATGCCTGGCTCCTTCTTTTTGACAAAAGAAGACATTATGTCTGTCTTTGAGTTGCTTATAATTCATTAGAAGACAGTGGCAAGTAAATTACATTATTTTGTGGAAAATGCAGCCATGAGAGAATAAAGGAATGTAGCTCTTAGATCATTCAGGAATGCGATGGAAGGCTTCCGAGAAAAGGTAAAGGTAAAATCTGAGGAGAGATTTATTTCATCACAAGCTCATAATTCTCACTGAGGTGTTTAAATTTACCTGTAATCAATTATAACCTCACTTTATCTCCACTCTTTTGCAATTGCAATGTTACATTCAAATAATGCGAGTTTCCTCCCTGCCTTTGTCCATCAACTCCTACCTTTGGCCTAAACTAAACTCCTTGACTATATCCATTTTCTTCCTTTATATGTACAATTTGTTCTCTTATGAGCACTTATTCCTACTTTACATAATCTCCCAAAACTTCTGTCTTTCTACATCTTTCTCATCACTTGAAACCCAGTTCAAAGTTTTTGTTTTTTATGATACCAGTCTCAATTCAACTCCTGAAGTTGTGCTTGGAAAACACAGAATTCTCATAGGATTTTGGAAAAGACTGAAACTCTTATTCTGTAAAAGTCTCCATTGTCTGACCACAGTTAAAGAAACACTCGACTGCCTGTTAGGATCAGTTACTGTGCCTTGAACCAGGGCTGCAGCAATATTTAGGGTACAGTCATTGCCAAGAGAAGGTCATTGTAATGGTAGAAGGATAGTGGGATGGTAGACTTCTGAGGAATTTGCTCCCCGGATGTGTTCCTTTTCCTTCTCTCCTACATATTTTTGTCTTTGTAACATAAGCATTAAATTATAATGGTTTTGCAGCTAAATTGTCTTAATTTCCTCAGAAACTTGGAACTGCACAACTAGGAAAAATA
Organism: Lepilemur ruficaudatus; assembly: GCA_963574885.1. Taxonomy (NCBI): domain Eukaryota; kingdom Metazoa; phylum Chordata; class Mammalia; order Primates; family Lepilemuridae; genus Lepilemur; species Lepilemur ruficaudatus. Next base: position 12,960 of record CAUYRT010044951.1, on the reverse strand, counting down.
TCAGAAGACTGAAGACATGCCACTAAGAAAGTGAACAGATCTGGAGAATGGAAGAATGTCTTCAAATATGATACAAAAAGAGGCTTTCTGAGTAGGTGTTGACTTTCAAAGAAGTCCACTCAATGGGCTTTGTTTTTGGAAGCCACTTCCCTTGGATTCTCAGGGATTTACAATGATACTTGGCAACATTCTTGGTGTTGGAAATGGTATTTAACTTCATGTCAATAGACTTCATTGTAATTAAAATCAATCAAAGCATTGAAGGGATTTTGGAAACTTTACCTTCTTGGCATAAGTTCTGTGGCAACAGAGGAAAGGCATTTTGGTTGACAGATAAGCCATACTCCTAGAAATATCACTCAAGAATTCAGGAGCTTTGGCACAGAAAACAAAGTTACTTAAATCTATTGCTAAGGGATATTTCCATAAATTGGATCTTAGTTGCCAAACCATGATGGAGGGCCAAAAGACAGGTGAGTTATACAGACCATTAAAGATTAAGCTGGAAAATGTAAATTTAAAGAATCATCTACAGAAAGTTTTTGTATTTTGGAGGACCTGACCTGTCCACACAGAGAAATGTATTTATTTCATAATAAATAGTTGTATTAGTTATCTATTGCTGCATAACAAATTACCACAAACTTAGAAGATTACAATAGCACACATTTATTATCCCATAGTTTCCATGGATCAGGAGTTACGCACAACTTATCTGGGTTTTCTACAAGGCTGTAATCAAGATGTCAACTCACTGACTTCTCACCTGGAGGACTGGCTGGGAAAGAATCGACTTCCAAGCTCACATAAGTTGTTGGCAGAATTTGCTTCCTTGTTGTTGTAAGCCTGGTAGCCAGTTTTCATGTTGGCTCTTACCTGGAGGCTGCCCGCAGTTCCTTGACATGTGGGTTTTTCCAACATGGCTCCTCAATTTGTTGAGCTAGCGAGAAGAGGCTCTAGGGCCAGTGGCTACTAAGGGAAAGTCTTATATATTGTGATGTAATCATGAAAGTGACATTCCATCCCTTTGCCATATTGTATTGATTGGAAGCAGATCACAGGTCTCTTCCACACTCAAGGAGAGGGAATGGCACAGAACTGTCAACTGCAGAAGACAGGAATCATGGTACCATCTTAGATTCTGTTTGCCACTAGAAGGAATATAAGATTCATAATTGCATATGGATACATTGAGCCCTAAACTCGGAAGTCATCTTCAACTCTTACACCTTTCCTCTCTGGACTACTTTCACAGCTTCCTAATTAGTTTTCCTAGCCTTTAATTTTACACTTCTAGAGAACACTGTATTTAAAATTCATTGTTAACATATCACAAACATGCTGTGAGAGAAAGAGAGAGAGAGACTTTCAGAAAGTAAAAAGAGAGAGAACTATCTGGGGCTCAAAGAGTTACTCAGTTCTTAGTCTCAGAAACTAGCAACAAACTATGCCCTTTGCTTTCATATTCTATACTTTTTACCTGATAATAAAACCCTCCACAGTCTTTTATTTTCTCCTTAAGATGTTTCAACCAAAAAATTGATTGAAATGTCATTATTAAAATGTAACTAAACTATATCTGAGCATTGAGGTAGATAGGTATTTTCTATGATGATTATTCCTGTATTTATGAAATTATATATTTCATTTATTAATTGTCTATTGCTGGATTAAAAAACATTCAAAATATATGGCTTAAAATACTTTTTCTTATGTTTCACATTCAGTGGACTGGGCTTAGCTGGGTGGTTCTTTTGCTAGAGTCACCTGGGATCACATACGTAGCTGCAGTGTTCTAGTTGCTTATTTGGGGATGCATGGTCCAAGAAGACTTCACTCACACACCTGGTGATTGGTGCTGACTGTTGTCTGGCCACTCTCTCCACATGGTCTCAGTGTTCCAAAAATGCAAGTGCAAAAGCTACAAGCTCGAGGCCCTGCTCAGAATTTGTACGAAATTACTTCTACTGTATCCTACTGGTCAAAGCATATCACAAGGCCAGCACAAAGTCAAGGGGTGGGGAAATGGACATCTTAATGGGAGGAGCTGAAAAGAACTTGAAGCCAATTTTAATACAAATTATTATAGCTGGATTTGAGACCAAATTCTAAAAAGGGTTCCTTCAGACATGTGAACAACTAACAGAATATAAAAAGGAGATTAAATATATCTACAAGTGAGCCAAGGAAACTCTTCAAAAAGAGAATATTGGGCTGTCCATTAATCATTATGAAAATACTTTGTTTTGCTAGATAGACCCCACACATATGAAGAAACACTTAGAAATCTCCTTAGCTTTTGCACCCCACCAATTTGGCTCCCTTTAAATGCCTAACTTTGGTTAATGTGCAGACGTGTGTGCTCATAGACATAGAAATATATAAACATATGTATTATGTATTTACATATAAGCATGCTGTTATTAATAAACTGTATATAAATATATTTTCATAATGAAAAATATTCCAGGTTTCAATCCAACTCCTTTACTGTGATTACATAAGAGAGGAAAGTAATTGATATAAACATAGCCCTGAAAGCACATTTTTGGCTTTCAAAAATCCCCTATAGCAGATTTTTGGCTTTTCCCATCTTTTTTTGATATGGTGTGTGATAAGGACCACACAAGACTTCTATCTATACATTTTAAAAGATCACATAAAAAAATTAAAGAAGAAGTTGGAAACTTTTTTCAAAGTGTTGCTTAGTGTGACTTTTCCTTATGGGATAAATTAGCAAAAGCACGAAAGGGCATCTTTAGGTAAAAACATACATCACAGATCAGTATGGGATAACTTCAGATTTATAATTTTTTTAGTATTTTCAGCATGTGCTTAGCTAATCCTTAACAGTTTCAACTGAACCTGGCTCACTGGTCCTGTGTCTTTCTTACTTTAATTTCCTATATCCTTAAATATGGTCTCAAAATGCTTTGGTCTGCATAAACTAACTTTCTCAAGAGATAGGTAAGCAATCCTGGTAGGCCAGAGATAATCAAAAGCTACAATGAGTTATAGAATTGCACTAATGGGAGATTAACAAAGAATATTAAGAATATTTTTATCATGTAATTATTAGAACTAAAAAACGTTGAAAAAGAGAGAGTTTTAAAGAATAATGGAATAAGCAAATCAATGAATTTTGAATTAGATATTTCACAAACTATATATGTCAATATATCACAGACTGTTGCATAGGTTTCTCCAGTTTCCAGATCTGCAGTTGGCAAACTATAGCCCATGCCCAAATCCAGGGCACCCCCTGTTTTTATTAATAAAATTTTATTGGAACACGGCCACATCCATTTATTTATATATGCTGTTTGGATGCTTTTGCTCTGCAATGGCAAAATAGAGTAGTCTTAACAGAGAATAAGTAGCCTGCACAACCTCAAAAATTAACTATCTGGCTCTTTACAGAAAAGTTTGTTGACACCTTCCCTAGGTCATTAGATTTCCTCTGGATGGGTCAATGAGAAAAAGAAGTAATGAATGAAAACAGGAGACATTTGTAGTTTACTGGGAAGAATATTTTTATCAGAGTACTGTCAAAGTTTTGTGTTTAGATTTTACTTGACCATTTGCTCACTGTGCAACTCTGACCAAGCTATTTAACCTCAGGTTCTTCAATTTCCAAAGTTCTTGCTATTTTTTTCTCTGACATAAGGATGAAAGATGATAAACAGTCTTGAACAACTATGTGAACTGTAAAAATGAAGTACATAATCCAGCCCAATATAATGCTCCAGTGGGTCTAAATTCAAACCCATCTTCCCAACAGGTACAACTCAAATTCTTATGATGAAAGTAGGTAAAGTTAATTATGATCCCTGTATCTCCTTTTGAATGAACCATTACCCAGAATTGTTCTTATATGGTATATTGCACATCAAATATATGTATTCTACCCAATGAAACTAATCATGATAAGCTGGTTAGAAATACAGTAGAGAATCTGATTAATTACCTTGGTTGCTCTTGAAATGCTAATGTCTTTAACCTGGAATGCATGGGGTAGCACAAATGGAGCAACTGGACCAAAAAAGGACTTCCCTGAAAAATAGCAACTACAGTGGAGTTAACAGAATAGTGTCTGGGTTATGCAATAGGCCTACCTTCCTTCCTTCCTTTCCTCCTTTCTTCCTTGTTAATCATGTTTTCCCAATCTACTACTTGTGTTATCTTTTCCTTTCTCCAGTTTACTGATTTTTTTTTGAAATTTTAAATTTGAAAGATATCAAACATTAAATAATATATAATATATAGGGCACATTTGAATAGTTTAAATAATAATAAAGTAAGCTGAGTAGCCAATACCCAACCCATTTTCTTTTGCTCCTCTGAATTTTGTTTCATTCCTTGGCTTTTCTCTGTAGTTTTACCATCTGCTTATGTATTTCTATTTAATAAATTCATGTCTCTGGTTTTGACCATTGAATGAATAGGATAACCATATACGCTTCTTTTATCCAAAATTATAATGTTTGAAATCCTTCCTTGTTGATAAGAATGAATTCTTATTTCCTGCAGTTACTATTTCATCTCAAGACTACTTCACAGTGTATTTACTTATTCATCTGGGCTGAGCATCTATGATTTTTCCCAGTATTTCAGTAATATTGACACTGTCACTGGGAATATCCTGCTGTCTGTCTCCCAGTCCAGAACACATGTTTCAGGTTCACTTGATATGCACTAAAGAGAAAAAATGCTATGAACATATTCAAATTTACTAGGTAATTTCATTTTTTCCCAAAGTGATTGTACCAGTTTATACTGCTCCTGGTAGTGGACAATAGTCCTCATTGTTTCAAATCATTATCCTCATTTTATATAATCCAGCTGTATAATCTAACTCATCTAGCCTGTGTGAAGTATTAGTGATTTTAATTTTTATTTCTCTGACAACACAATTGAGCAACATTCCATATGTTTATGGCAATTGTGTTTCTACTTCTGAGAAATGTCTATTTGTGTCTTTTTGCTGCTTATTTTATTTTCATATCTTTTTTTGAATAAATAAGAATTCTTTGTATATTCTGGACATAAGATCTCTGTCAATTCTATGTGTTATTAATAAAAATATCTTCTCTGTTCACGCCTTGTCTTTTTCAATCTCATTGTGGTATTTTGGATAATTAAGAGCCTGTGTTTTTAATTTTAATGTGGTTAAATTTTTCAGGCTTTTCTCTTATGTTTTGTGTTTTTTGTGTCCATTCCTATTTCTTTAAGTTTTACTTTTAGGGGATATTTCTGGTTTGTTGAATGAGTTCCTCAATCACATAGGTACTACTAAGCCCTACTTAAAATTAGTCTTTAAGTTTTTCTTTCAATTTAATCATTCTCAGATGTTTTTCTTACCTTCTCTTTCCCATCATCCTGTGTGAACTTTCTTTGTGAAATATTACCATAACTAACTGAAAATTATTCTGTACACCCCCAATGTTCAAATTAATAATTACTGCATATTGGCTTAAATTTCAGCTCCATCCACCAGCTTTAGCTCACATATGACACACTTACTGAAAGGTCAGGAACTTCAGAACTCCCTTTGCTTGTCAACTGATTGTAACCTGAAATCACAGCAGTCAGCTTCTGCAAATTCCTTCATCTCTTCTGTGGAGAAATATTCTATTTACAAAAAGGAGAAAGAAAGAATAAAAGAAAGGTTTTCTTTTTAATTCCACAGAGAGTTACAGTCTTTATTGTAGTCAGATCCACATCAAGATGCCATAATTCACTCTGATTTTTAAACACGCTTGAATGAATGGTTTACCTTAAAAATGGTGCAATTAAAGATTTTCAGATGTCTATCCAGCCATTCAATGTGGTCCTTGGCCCAGGCTTGCTCCTAAGCACAAAAATCTCCCACCAAGTTATCTCTCATGGAGATAACTTGCAATTTTTATAAAAGATACAAATAAGCTTCTAAATATATTTTTTTCCTTTTTATGGAGTACATAGTATTGTGGAGAAATCACTGGATTGCAATTTAGAAGATGTGTATTATTCTAACCTTAACACTGACTGTCTCTCTGCTTTAGTTTCCTCATCTACCAAATGACGGTACTGAGTAACAGTCGTAAAATCTTTCTTAATATATATTAATATATAATATATAAATATATGTATATAAATATTTACAAATTTGACATTGTCTATGAAAATAAAAACCCTAGAGTTTCAATTGTCAATGTACATCCTTGTTATTGGTTGAGGAAATTTATTTGGGGGGAAAGTTAAGTGAAACCCCTGATATTTTGGGGTAGGGGTTCAAGACAGTTCACCAAATTGACTAAATGCAACAGGGCCCAATTTCTTACTCCAGACATTTCCCATTGACCTTGTTTACTACCAAAACAATTAACTCTGTGAAGCTTTATTTTTGAATCATATCATTGCATTAGTCAGTGGGCTCAGATAAAAACTTACAATATTATTTTCAGTACAAATTGGCTTTGACTAACTGATACATCAAATTTCAGATTCAATTCCAATAAAAAAAGTATAGCAGTCCCCTCTTATCCATGGGGGATGTGCTCCAAGACTCTCGCCGGATGCCTGAAACTGTGGATAGTACTGAATCCTAAATATACTGTGTTTATTCCTATGTACATGTTCCTATGATAAATTTTATCTATAAATCAGGCACAGTAGAATCTTAATAATAATACCTAATAATAAAATAAAACAATTATAACAATATGCTGTAAGGAAAGTTATGTGAATGTGTCTCTCCATCTCTCTCCAAATACTGTAATGTTTTTGGACCACAGTTGACAGAACATGTAACAGAAACCATGAAAAATGAAACCACAGATAAGGGGAGACTACAGTATCTGCCTGCTGAAGGTAGAATAATGAAGTGTAACTGTAAATGTACCAAATTAACTTTGTCCATTTTAAAATACACCCTTAAGTGTACAGTAAGATTATTTACTTAAATAATGTGTCCATTACTCCAAATAAGCTGTGAGTCTTCTCACAGAATTGTCTTGGACTCTATACAATGTTATTTTTCATAGGCTCATAATATAAAATTAATTTTAAAAAAGTGATTATTAGTTTTGAAAATAGATTCAAAGACTCAGCACAAAGATAGGTGAACGACCTGGTAATATCATTTGGGATCAATAATAAAGTGACACTACAAACTAAGGATGAAGGGTTGTATGGATGATAACTGACATTGAAGACAGTTCACAAAAGAAAAAGTTAGGTATATTTAGAGAAATGACGCCCAAATCTGTTTTCTTCCTAGTTTTCACCATCCTAATAAATGACACTCTGTAAATTGTTAACAAGTCTCAAGCTATACCTATTTTATTTTATTTATTTTATGTGTTTGTTCACTGGCGTATTTTCAATCTAGTTCCCTAGTATATGTCTTCTATGAAGAGGGGGGTCTTACTTGTCTTGTTTCCTATTGTCATAAAATAGATACGAATAACTTCGCTATACAGAAAAATAAATGAGGTGCTTTGGTTTCATGGGTACCTAGTATGTCTCTCTAATTTTCATCTTCTTTTTGGCACAGTGGAAAGGGTTGGGGCACTCCATCTGCACAGCATTCCTATGCAATTTTGGAGCCCTTTCCCAAAACTTCTCCCAACCTATTGCTAAGGCTGTGCCCTTGCCTCTTATCATCTCTACCCAGATGGACAGAATGGCCCCTCCATGAAGTTTCAGGAAGCTTTCAACTGGTATCACCATTGAAATGTGAAGAATTGATCGTAACCAAAAGTTTCAGCCTTTAGACATAAACCAACTATTCCAGTCATTTTTCACAACCTAACAAATTACCACACAATTTCATGGCTCACAACAACATTGTAGCTTTAGCTCTCATAGTTCTGGGGAGTTGGGAGCTCAGATGGGTATTTCTCATTTGGTATTTCCCATATTTCTCTTGCAGCTGCAATGAGGTTGTAGGTAGGGCTGGAGTCATATGGTGGCTTCTTCACACACATGTCTGGTGCCTGGACTGGGGTGGCTAGAGCAGCTGGGACTTGGTGGGGGCATCTCTCTCTACATGGTCTCCCTACATTTCTAGCATGTTGGACTCAGAGCTCCAGGAGAGAATGTTCCAAGAAAGTAGAAGTTGCCAACATTTAATAATTGGTCTTGGCTGGGCGGAGGCTGAGGTGGGAGGATCATTTGCACTCAGGAGTTCGAGACCAGCCTGAGCAAGAGTGAGACCCTGTCACTACTAAAAAAAAAAAAAAAAAAAAAAAAAAGGAAAGAAATTAGCTGGACAATTTAAAAATATATAGAAAAAAATCAGCTAGTCATGGTGGCACATGCATGTAGTCCCAGCTACTCAGGAGGCTGAGGCAGAAGGATTGCTTTAGCCCAGGAGTTTGAGGTTGCTGTGATCTAGGCTCATGCCACTGCACTCTAGCCAAGGCAACAGAGTGAGACTCCGTCTCAAAAAAGAAAAAAAAAAATTGGTTTTGGAAACCAATCTAATGCCATGGCCACAATACTCTATTAATCATTACAAGTTACAGATCTCACTCAGATTCAGAGTGAGAGGAATGTCATTGCAGCTGGCTCCTCATTGGGTCCATCAAAAAACAGGGCAATCTGCAGTGGAAAGTTCTCAATGAGTAGAGCCCAGGTTAGAGACAGGACAAAGGCTGACAATTAGTGCAGGTGAGGGTAAGTACTTCTATTTTGATTTGAAAATATTACCTAAGAAATCAATGAAATTTTGGTAGAAAAATTCTGAAAATCTGAAGGGGTTATATTTGAAATTTTGAATTATAAGAGAAATATGAATCTATACAAAAGTCTGTCCATCTAGCCTTAATTCCAAACCTGAAATCTAGGTTTCCATTAGCTTTTTTCAAGGAGAATTTTCAGAAATCCAATCTTAACTGATGCATGGTAGAAGAAATAAAATAGGGTGCTTGATTTGAACAAGGTTACTCAGCAAATAATACCAAACAAAAAAGGCCAACTTGTGCTTCTGAATTATCTTCTAACCAATACTTCTTTTTTATTCTCAAGATAATTTGAGATTTTTTAAATTGAGAGCTAAGAAAGACTCACTCTTTTGTATAGCTATAAAAGTTAATGTTTTGGTTGTGAAATGTTGATTTTAATGGTTTGTAAAGGGAATATTGAGGTAGTTCAGTAAATAGGCTCCATTTCCTCATGAAGTTACCATTGAATTCTATGTAAGGAAAGATTTTATTGTCACAACCAAATAGACTTTGTGCACATAAGAAGGCTGAAAATTGGCTAAAATTCTGACCTATAACCATCAATCTTCCCCATAGACACAAAAATGTGGGATTATGAAATCAGTTATGGAAGAGATCATTTGAGTCAGCAGCAGCACTTGAAACAGTCTATTCATTGGCAATTACAACTGGGAAGCTCCAACTTCCTTACTGCTAAGCAACTCACATAATCGAGATATTTAGCTGGCATCTAGGGAAACAGCTCTGAGCATTCACCTTATTGCTAAGGAAGGGATGGCTTGCAGTAAACCTTGATAGCAGACCTGGAAGATCTCCTTAGTGCCAGCCCCCAAGTCCAAATTTTAATGTGTGTTAAATCACTGGGGAATTTTGGTAAGTTGCAGATTTTAACTCAGTAGATCTGGGTTAAATACTCAGATAACGTATTTGTAACAAGATCTCAGGTAATGCTGAGGTGGCCAGTCTGCAGACCACCCTTTGAGTTGCATGACTCTAGTTAATATATCCTTCTAGTAAACTGTTATGATTGTAAGAAAATTTGAGACTGAAGAACTATTGTATGTTTCTAAATGTCTTCTGAACGGAGACAGCAGATCTCATTATGGAAATTGAATAAATCATAGATGAAGTTTGAGAGTTGTAAAGCTAATAGGAACCTTACCAATTCCTTCACAGATTATCTGAAATTAAAAAGGATGACCCAGATAAATAGTAACAAGTCATGGAAGTGCCATTCATTTGTTTTCTAGACTGTCACCAGTGTGGTCTAAGATGGGTAGGTCCCTTGAGAAAGAATTATCAAATTGTCTGAGATAGAACAAAAGGACTGATCACATCCATGACAGTTTTTCATAAACATGATCATAAATGTAGTGGCAAAAATGTAGAATCATTACAATGGTATGTGTAGAACATTATGACATATATCACCCTGATTATAAGAGCTCATTTGTGTCATTTTTATAATAAAGATCTCACTTCAGAAAATAGATATCACATCTTCACGTTCTTGCTTTGGCAAGCCGCCCATACTGCTCTCCATTAGAGAAGAAATTAAGCATGAGATAACAAGTCTCCAACTAGCCATGCATATCTCTCAGATCCTTTCTCATACATACCCTTTGTAGTGGGTTAAGCATAATATAGCCACAAGCTAGCTATAGCCCTGCCCCTTAATTACTGGGAAAATTGACTTACACAGAAACTATATAGAATCTCACAAGGGGTGTGCATGTTTATAAAACCTTTTTTTTAAAAAAAAAAAAAAAAAAGGACTCTGGAGTCTGAATTAGATCAAATAAATCAAGAGGAGAGGTGATTGGGAAATTTTTCAGGACTGGCTTAAGGGAAAGAATATTTTGAGAGAATTTTATAAGAGAATCAGTCATTTGGTTGAGAGCACACTTTTCCCAGGAAGGGACTGGGGAAATAAACCTCTAGCAATTCAAGCCTATCCAGAAAAATCCTCAACTTTGACTGCTTGTAATAAATCTAGTCTTAGGAACTCTTATTGCAAAGTATAAGAAAGGGAACTTCCAAATACTCTCTCTCCTATTACTAATGCTAATCTTTCATCTCACATCAAGAAACGAATTGCAAATGCCAACACCCCTGGTAATACTTGACTTGTTTCACTGCAAGTATTCTATTTAACTTAGTATTTCCAAATTTAGTGAGGAGTATAATATGCCCCTTACTGTACAAAGCACCATGGACTAAAAGCAATGAAGATATACTCTCAGCCGAGGTTCTCTAAAAGCAAAGCCCAGAGAAAGGATAAAAATATTGGTACTACATTTGAGAGCAAGGTATAAACTCAATTGATGTGCATAAAGCAAAATAGAAGTGAAGCAAGAAAAGCTAAGATGCGATTCTCTGAGTTCCTCTGCTGGCCATTTCTTTACTACAAGCTTGAAAGAGAAATCACTGGATGTATATGAGGAATGATTTTTAGCATACAGCACTTTATCTTGAGGGACAACATAGAAAACTGCATCTCACAGCAGTTCACAGAAGAGGAGAAGAGATTTATCTTCCTACCTCCCTCTGATCTCCTGCTTCACATTGGTCCAGATTTACCCCATGGAGGGCTGATTCTTTCTTTTTCTTCCATTTTTTTTATTTCAGCATATTTTGGGGGTACAAAATTTAGGTTACGTGTGTTGCCTTTCCTCCACTCCCCCCGCCCCCAGAGTCAGAGCTTCAAGCGTGACCATCCCCCATAAAGTGCGCATCGCACTCATTATGTATGTATATACCCATCCCCTTCTCCCCCCTCCCATCTGCCCAACACTTGATAAATGTTATTCCTATATGTCCACTAAGGTGTTGATCAGTGAAACCAATTTGCTGGTGAGTACGTGTGGTGCTTGTTTATCCATTCTTGGGATACTTCACTTAGTAGAATGGGTTTCAGCTCTATCCAGGAAAATACAAGAGGTGCTATATCACCATTGTTTCTTATAGCTGAATGGTACCCCATGGTATACATATACTACATTTTATTAGTCCACTCGTGTATTGATGGTCACTTGGGTTGTTTCCACAACTTTGCAATTGTGAATTGTGCTGCTATAAACATTCGAGTGTAGGTGTCTTTTTTCTAGAGTGTCTTTTGTTCTTTTGGGTAGATGCCCAGTAATGGGATTGCTGGATCAAATGGTAGATCTACTTGTATCGCTTTAAGGTATCTCCATATTGCCTTCTACAGAGGTTGGACTAGTTTGCAGTCCCACCAGCAATGTAGCTGTGTTCCCATCTCTCTGCATCCACTCCAACATTTATTGTTTTGGGACTTTTTAATAAAGGCCATTCTCACTGGAGATAAGTGATATCTCATTGTGGTTTTTATTTGCATTTCTCTGATGATTAGAGATGTTGAGCATTTTTTCACATGTTTGTTAGCCATTGTTCTGTCTTCTTTTGGAAAGTTTCTGTTCATGTCCTTTGCCCACTTTTTGATAGGGTTCTTTGATTTTTTTCTTGCTGATTTTCCTGAGTTCTAAATAGATTCTAGGTATCAGCCTTTTGTCAGATGTGTAGCTTGCAAAAATTTTCTCCCACTGTGTAGGTTGTCTGTTTGCTCTTGTGACAGTTTCTTTGTCTGTGCAGAAGCTTTTTAATTTGATCAGGTCCCATTTATTTATTTTTGTTGATGTTGTGATTGCCTTTGGGGTCTTCTTCATAAATTCTTTGCCTCGGCCAATGTCTAGAAGAATATTTCCAACATTTTCCTCCGGAATTCTAATAGTTTCACAACTAAGGTTCAAGTCTGTTACTCAGTGTGAGTTGATTTTTGTGAGAGGTGAAAAGTGTGGATCCTGTTTCGGTCTTCTACATGGGGCTATCCAGTTTTCCCAGCACCATTTATTGAACAAGGATTCTTTTCCCCAGTGTATGTTTTTGTTTGCTTTGTCAAAGATTAGATGGCTATACTAGGATGGTTTAATATCTGGGTTCTCTGTTCTGTTCCACTGGTCAATGTCCCTGTTCTTGTGCCAGTAACAAGCTCTTTTAATTATTGTAGCCTTGTAGTATAGTTTGAAGTCTGGTAAATTGATACCTCCCATTTTGTTTTTATTGCCTAGGATTGCTTTTGCTATACAGGTCTTCTCTGGTTCCATACAAAGTGTAAAATTATTGAGGGCTGATTCTTTTAAACCTCCAAGTCTCAGCTGATCCCTCAGTGATCACTTAATAAGGCAGATCCCATGTCCCCTAGTATGATATTTCACCCAAGTCCAAAGAAGGG